>SNQJ01S0003396.1:0-12261 GCA_010110895.2 Picea sitchensis | reverse complement strand
ACGATGCCCGAGTATGAGGCACATTTTATGGATCTGCTCCGGTATGCTCCGCACCTTAACATCGAGAAACTTAAGGTCAACAAGTTCGTTTTTGGCCTTAACGACAGCCTGCATGCGAAGGTTAGGATTTTGATGCCTCAAACCTTGCACGATGCCTTCCAAAAGGCCCTTATAGCCGAGGAAGAGCTTATCAGTGGAGGTCAGACTGGGACTCCAGTGAAACCAATAGGGCAGTGTTCATCTGGAACACCGCAGCATCAGACATCAGCGAGACATATGCCGGAATATCGTGGCTTCTAGAGGGGATCCACTTTCACTACACCCCGACAACCACCGCCTTAGCAATGGATACCTTATCGGGGACCACCGCATCAGTAGCAACATCACCCGCAACAGCAGCAGTTTAGGCCTATTTAGCAGAACAAACCTGGGTTCCAGGCCGATGGGCCATCATCTTCTACTTCGAGTACCAGGACTACTGGGTCGAGGAAGGGGTGTTGGATGTGTGGGGAGCCACACTACAAGTGCGATTGTCCTGTGGAGAGGAACAGAGCGTTCGAATCAGCTGGACCCACTATAGTGGGAGATATGGGCAAGGCCCATGGGATTCATACAACGGTGAATAACTATCAGGAAGAGCATCAGTCGACTGTGCTTGAGACGACGGGTACTGTCGTTGACCAGACCCTTAGTATTTTGATATATCCTGTTGCTACCATGAGTTTCATTTCTGGTGTAGCGCTTAAAATGATTAAGGTAAAGGTAGTCGATCAGGACAAGTTTAGCTTCGTAGAGATGGCTTCGGGAGCCAAATAGAAGGTTGGAGGAAAGGTTACGGGTTGTGTCGTTAACCTAGGAGAGTTTGTCATGAGGACCAACCTGTACGTCATGATCTTAGGATCTTATGATGTTGTGATTGGTATGGATTGGTTGGAATCACATGAGGTGATACTCAACTGTAAGACGAAATGGTTGAGCTTGTTCGATGATGAAGGACAGAGATGTGTGATTGTAGGACGGAACCAGGGAGTTTCCTTGAGGTTCGTCTCTTCCTTATAGTTACAGAAGAGTATGCGCAAGGGGTGTAAGCTCTATGCTATCCTTTCATTAAATGAGAGGGGAGTAGCAGAAGGTCTAGAACACCTTCCAGTGGTGAGAGAGTTTGCGGATGTATTTCCAGAGGAGTTACCTGGGATGCCGTTGGAAAGGGAATTGGAGTTTACCATAGACCTAAAACCTGGGACCAAACTGATAGCAAGAACGCCTTATCGGATGTCGACCCTGGAGTTGCAAGAATTGAAAATGCAACTGAAGGAGTTGCTGGACCTGGGACTGATACATCCTAGTGTGTCACTGTGGGGTGCGTTGGTTGTTTTCATATGAAAGAAGGACAGATCGTGGAGGATTTGCATTCACTACCATCAACTGAGCAAGGCCACGATCAAGAATCAATATCCCATGCCGAGAATTGATGATATGTTCAATCAAATGAAGGGTGCGATGGTGTTCTCCAAGATCGATTTGCGATCAGGGTATCACCAGTTATGGATCAAGGAGGATGACGTCCCTAATACCTCTTTTAAAATGAGGTTTGGACATTACGAGTTTACTATTTTACCGTTTGGATTGACAAACGCCCCAGGAGTATTTGTGAGTCTGATGAACAGGGTGTTCCGCTAGTACTTGGACAAGTTCGTCCAAGTATTCACTGAAAATATTTTGATCTACTCTCGGATGACGGAGGAACATGACGAGCACTTGCGCTTGGTACTACAGTGTTTGCAAGAGCACAAATTGTATGGGAAGTTGTCCAAATGCTCTTTTTATCAATCGAGGATTCACTACTTAGGGCATGTCATCTTCGGTGAAGGTATCGTCGTGGATCCAACAAAGGTTGAGGCTATTATGGAATGGCCTGTGCCGACGAATGTCATAGAAGTGCGTATCTTTATGGGTTTAGCAGGATATTATCGACAGTTTGTCGAGGAATTTTCGAAGATAGCAAATCCGATCACAGAATTGCAGAAGAAAAACAAGAAGTTTGTTTGGACCGAGAAATGCGTGGAATCATTTCGGAGGCTTAAAGAGTTGTTGACGACAACACTGATACTAAAGGTCCCTGAAATGGACGCAGACTTATTGGTATGCATAGATGCATCCAAGGAAGGCTTAGGTGGAGTCTTGATGCAAGACAGACGAGTAATTGCTTACATTTCGAGGAAGCTGAGAAGGCATGAGGAGAACTACGCGACGCATGATTTGGAGTTATTAGCCATAGTATATTCCTTGAAAGTTTGGAGACACTACCTGGTTGGACGAAAATTTGAACTAAAGACTGATCATTGTGTACTACAACACATTTTTACGTAAAGCGACTTGAACACGTGACAACGGTGTTGGTTGGAATTGCTTAGTGAGTACGACTTTGAGATTACTTACATAAAGGGGACAGTGAATCGAGTGGTAGATGATTTGAGTCAGAGACCACGCATCTTTTCGGTGTTGCCTCTTCAGAAGAATCTACGTGAGAAGATTCTAACTTTACAGCGGGAGGACAACTGGTACAAAGAGGTCAAGGGTTTTATCAGACAAAACACAATGATGGTACCATGATATGAGGGATTTTCTTTTGATAGCAATGGGTTATTGAGGTTAAAAGGTCGGATTTATGTACTGCCAAACGATGAGTTGAGGATGTTGATCTTGAGCCAGGCTCATAGAGTAGTTTACATGGCTCACCCAGGAGTCAAGAAGATGAGGGAAAACCTTAAACCCTTATTCTTCTGGAAGGGAATGAAGGCTGACATAGTTAACTATGTGGCTAGGTGTTTGGAGTGTCAGCAGGTAAAGGCTGAACATAGACACCCAATAGGATTACTACAACCACATGCCATTCCGGAATCGAAATGGGAGGTCATTTCGATGGATTTTATCATTGGATTACCACTAACGGCAAGGAAACATGACTCGATTTTTGTAGTAGTAGACACTCTGACGAAGAGTGCTCACTTTATTCTTGTGCGTACGACGTATCAAGCACTTAAGATTGCTAGAGTTTTCATCAGTGAGATTGTGAGGCTGCATGGCATGCCTAAGAGGATTATATCCGATTGAGGATCGGTCCTTACTAGATGATTTTGGACGAGTTTCCAAGAGGCCTTGGGAACCCAACTTAACTTTAGTACTGTGTATCACCCAGAGACTGATGGACAGACCGAACAAACAAACCAGACCTTGGAGGACATGTTGCTCATGTATGTGATGGAACAACAAAAGCATTGGGAGGAATTCTTGCCACTAGTCGAATTCGCTTACAACAACAGTTACCAGAGCACCATTAAAATGGTGCCTTTCAAGTTTCTTTACGGGCGACCATGTCATATGCCCTTGAGTTGGGATTGTCTTGAGGATAGGGTCCTGGTGGGACCAGAAGTGATCCAAGAAATGGAAGAGAAAATGCAAACTATAAGACAAAGGATTAAAGAAGCGCTGGATCGACAGAAGAGGTATGCCGATGTGCACCGAGTTGACCATAGTTACGAGGTCGGTGATCGAGTCTTCTTGCAGGTTAAACTGCATAAGATTTCGATCAGGTTTGGAAAGGGAGCTAAACTCTCTCTTAGGTTCGTGGGACCTTTCGAGATTGTGGAGAGAAAGGGGCCCGTGGCCTATCGACTAGCCTTGCCTGATTCTTTGAGGCATATGCACGATGTTTTTCATGTATATGTTTTGAGATATTATATTGGTAATCCTACACATGTGATTGACATGAGTTCCTTGGAGGTATCAGACGAGGGAGCACTCACGGCTGAGCCAGTCCGCATCTTAGATCATCGCATTTGACAGTAACGACGTTGAATGGTAGATCAGGTCAAGGTCCAGTGGGACAATTATAGTCCGCACTCGGTGACCTGGGAAGACGCATATGATATGCATTGGCAGTTTCCATTTATGTTTGATAGATAGACTTATGATACTGTGATACACTTAATTCAACATTTATACTATGAAACTTCGGGATGAATTTTAGACCAAGAGGGGGTGTATGTAACATCCCTCTCTGGTGCACTGAGAAAACTTATTCTTTGAGGTCACTTGCTCGCAAGTGATCTGGACTTTTATGATATGAAAATATTTATCCTTGATTATGATGCGATATGATAGATGACATGATGTTTTACTGCTTTGACATAGACATGTGCTATTAACTCGGTTTTACTGAGTGTGCAGGGTTGTTGACCTTGAGGATGCAGAGGCATCAACAGAATCCCTTGGACTTCGGATCAAGTTAGGTAGTGTTCTTTTGGGGTTGATTGTTTACTATGATTCTAGTACATTTGATTATATGATATGATGTGGACATGTTCTGACATGATTCTTGATGATGCAGGCTGACGATAGCTTCCCAACCAGACTCACATATGGAGTAAAGGGGCCACACATGACTACCAGAGAGGTTGAGGGAGAGGTGTGGACAACAACCCTACCACAGCCTAGTAGCATTCCCTCTGTGGCTCGAACTGTAGGTTAANTCGAGATTGTGGAGAGAAAGGGGCCCGTGGCCTATCGACTAGCCTTGCCTGATTCTTTGAGGCATATGCACGATGTTTTTCATGTATATGTTTTGAGATATTATATTGGTAATCCTACACATGTGATTGACATGAGTTCCTTGGAGGTATCAGACGAGGGAGCACTCACGGCTGAGCCAGTCCGCATCTTAGATCATCGCATTTGACAGTAACGACGTTGAATGGTAGATCAGGTCAAGGTCCAGTGGGACAATTATAGTCCGCACTCGGTGACCTGGGAAGACGCATATGATATGCATTGGCAGTTTCCATTTATGTTTGATAGATAGACTTATGATACTGTGATACACTTAATTCAACATTTATACTATGAAACTTCGGGATGAATTTTAGACCAAGAGGGGGTGTATGTAACATCCCTCTCTGGTGCACTGAGAAAACTTATTCTTTGAGGTCACTTGCTCGCAAGTGATCTGGACTTTTATGATATGAAAATATTTATCCTTGATTATGATGCGATATGATAGATGACATGATGTTTTACTGCTTTGACATAGACATGTGCTATTAACTCGGTTTTACTGAGTGTGCAGGGTTGTTGACCTTGAGGATGCAGAGGCATCAACAGAATCCCTTGGACTTCGGATCAAGTTAGGTAGTGTTCTTTTGGGGTTGATTGTTTACTATGATTCTAGTACATTTGATTATATGATATGATGTGGACATGTTCTGACATGATTCTTGATGATGCAGGCTGACGATAGCTTCCCAACCAGACTCACATATGGAGTAAAGGGGCCACACATGACTACCAGAGAGGTTGAGGGAGAGGTGTGGACAACAACCCTACCACAGCCTAGTAGCATTCCCTCTGTGGCTCGAACTGTAGGTTAACGATAACCTAGTTCGAGAGGTCCCACGATGCTGTGAGGGTAGACTACGACAGTCGCTCGCGATGATTCTAAGGGGCGCTCAATAAGGCAGGGGCCTTATTCCTTAGAAGCCCGCAGTCTCCCACAAGTTCACCTGGCAGAGTGTTGAGTCCAGGGGTTATTGATGTCTACCAATTAGTCAAGAAGCGAGTGGCACCCTTGGAGCACATGATGTATCCTGAAGGGCATGTCGCGCAAAAGAAACAAACGAGGCGAGTGGCACCCTTGGAGCACGTGGTGCACCCTGAAGGGCACATCACGTTGTTATTGATGAAGGAACAAACCTATATGGCCCTAAGACATTTAACACATTGAGAAATTCTTAAACAACCTCCCTAATTAAATGTCTCCCAATTCAGAATCTACGTCCTAAGTCTAAAACTTCTCTAGGGTAAAATTTTGTCTAACCTTAAGAAAAAAGACCCTAAAAAAAATAAAAAAATAAATTTAAACTAAAAACCACTTAAGTAATAGTTTTAGTCTTCATACAATTTTGGGGGTAAAATGAAGACAGTAAAAATTTAATTAAAACCAGTGGATTTAAAAATTGTATAAAAGAATTTAACTTTTAACTTGTGAGAGTATAAAAAGATATTAAATTAAAAATAAAAGGGAAAGATTAAATAGCGCAACTGCCATTTTGGCTCTAATAAAAAGGGGAAAGAAGGGAATAATAAAAAGTTAGGAAACTAAGGAATGGAGGAAACATAATAAGGGAAAGAAAGGAACTTATGGTAAAAAGAGAGGTCAACTTAGTAATGAATCTACAATAAAGAACCTTCTAAATTGAACTAAATTAGCAACATCATTTTGGGGAAAGTATTTAAAACCTGTAAGTGAATCTAGGGACACCTAGGAGTAAAAATAGGAGTAACTCTAGGTGGGTGAGGGAAATAAGACAATTTAATAAATTAAAGAGAATATTTAATGGATAAACGTGGGGGATGAATGACACTTGTACGACAGAGAATTTTTAGAGGATTTTCATTAAAACTTAAATTAAAAGAGATTTTGGGAAAGTTTGGAAGTTGAAAAACTCTATAAAAGAGAGGAAGGAGGAGGAAGTAGGGGATCATCTATTAGCGTAACGTTATGCTGCCGAATTTGTGACTTGACTGATTCCTTATGAGGAGTTGGGATTTCCCAGCTCAGATAGGAGTGGTAGTTCGGCCTTGTGAGGCGAGCTGGGAGCTAGACGTACTCTCTGGATAGTGTGTGGCCTCTTTGGGGCTCGGGGGGCTAAGGGGGAAGCAGAGTACCCCTCTCGATTGGCTGGGAGGTACCAATGAGCTCTCGACGGTTGGCAAGTGGGAGCAACACAAAGCGCATGGGACGTCATTCGAAGCGGGCAATCAGGCAACAGTATGTGCTTTTATTTTATAGAGTAAAGTGCATTACGATTTATGATCTAGATCTGCATATGTATTGGGTAGGGAATTTGATTGTTGGGCTTGCATCTTCTGATATGGCATTATCTTGTTGTTGTCAGCATGTCAATATTGGTGCCCTAGAGATGTAAAAAAAAAAGGTATTTAACTCTGATCTGCGTTTGTTGTTATGCATTGATGAATAAAGTTTAACCCTACATTTTATAGTCATGGACAATTTAAATCAATGCTTTATTCAATGGTCAGTTTTAGCTCTGCATTGATTCTCCCTACCCTTGTCTATGTTTGACTCTTACTTGCGTCTCATCGTTGAGACAACGATTTTCATGCTCTGCGACAGGATAGAGAATTTCACGTATTATTTTGCGTTTCTTGGTATACAAAATGTAATTTGTATTAGCATAAATTTTAGAATGATGTGAATTAGAATGTGCTTCCTGTGATTCCTGTGGTAGTGGAAAAATATTGTTGTGTAACTGGACCATAATGTTTTGGACGGAGAATTTCTTGGAGTATCAAACTTTACTCATTTCCGTGACAACGTTCTCCTTGCATTTTTTTCCCCTTTGAATGCTTTAAATTTGCGATGTAGTTGGGATAACCGACTTAATGATGTTTTCATTCTATTGAGTAAAAGCCACAGTTTGTCTCAGTGCCAGGACACTCGCGTTCTCTGCGTCTTAATATCTTGTGTGTCCTGCGCCCGATCGCTTAACTGCGTATTCATCCGTTGATTTTCCGTCCATCTGCATATATTTTATTGTTAAATGTGTGAAATTTTTCCCTTTATGTTAAACACTACCTGTTATGGTGACTACCCTTCACTTAATGAATCCATATGACAATGTCTCTTTTGCAACGTTCCCAACCTACTGCAATATGTTAGACGTACTAACTGCTCTATATAGGCATATATCGTTTTGAGGCATCCTATGTGGCCAACGTGATTACAGTGACACTAGTTACCCATTACCTCCAACCCATAGTGATATTACACCGTGCAGACGTGAAAACAGGCGAGTAGGCTGGGCAGCGACCCAACTTTAGTGGCTCTCACGTACAGCTCAAAGGTAAAACCTTTTGGTTAAGGGACAGGGTCGTGGGATCCATATCCCATGAAACTTCATCCTTGGCTTAGATTAAACATTGGACGCACCAATTTTGCAATGGATTCTGTACAATAAGGAAGAGAGATTCGAGCCAGGGTGGAAGCAGCGAATCCATTCATTTTTACCTGCGTTTTGGGGGTTTCCTGTACCTGCTTTTTCATCTTTGGCAACCCTTATAGTTCCCTCCAGCTAAATTTTAGCAATTCATGATGACAGTCACTGTAGTCGAGGTTTGCAATTGAGGTTACCCTTCCTCGATTTATGCTAACGACGATGTTTTTATTTACTCGGCATTGTTAGCCCTACTGGCAAGCAACGTTATTATTGCAGTGAATTATTTAAATAAAGTAGTCTTAACTGTGCGACTGTGTTAGGGGCAGTGGAACTTATTTAGGTGACGGTTTTTGACTTGCGAATAACCAAATTTAATTACCCTATGTTTCTCAGCAGTTTCCTGTAGTCTTTTTAGTCAATTCATTTCCTGGCAGTTCGGTCTTTAGCTAGACAACATGTTGAGATTAAGGTTGTTCTTAATTTGTTCTATTGATAGCATTCTGCCTTTGATATTGTTAATGTTTTTTTTTACCATTAATGCCCAATTAGATGGTACTAATGATCAAAGATTAGATGGGATGAGTAAGTATATGAGGGCATATTTTTAACCTTGCCCATTGAGTCGTGTATAATGTCCTTGATAATAAATGAGCCGTGTATGATGTCTGGACAATAAATTTATGGTTCAATTATAAATTATGCAAGCTGATGAGATTAATTATATCCTTGAATAAATTGCCAAGTCAAAGTTCAAATGCTTTTAGTATCCTCGATAACGGAGAACATAGAGCCCATTTGTGGCGTTCACCTATCTACTTCTTTTCTTATATTTTTGTTGTAGTTATCCACATATAATACAACTGCAGATTATTGTAAAGGTTACTGCGAACTGTTGCAGATAGAAAAAGAAGGAAGAAATTATGAATGTCTCCTTTCTTGTGTATTCTTCAGTTGGGATAATTTCACCCATTTATCAAATGAAGACTCTCCTTGAAACATTGGCCTCCTGGAACCTTTGACCTATGAACCTTCTTCCATTTTTGTATGGACAAGATTAAATATGATGGAATTACACTACCTATTTATTGACATTAAGTTGATATAGAATTGATACTTGCAAGACATTTCAGTACAAGTAGCATAATCGTAATTTTGTCAATATATAATAATTTGTTCTAATCATTGATATTTAGGACTGCATTTATGATAATTTAGATCGATTAAACCTGTCCATCCTCACTTGTAACTTGATTATTCTATGATGAATTGATGATTGTGGACTCTGTGGATTTAGCTAGTTGCATGGTTTGATTATGGTTGGTTGTTGTCGAAGTCCTTCGGACTTGCGCCTTCCATAGAGGTTGTGGTTGTTCATTAATTTTTTTTGTACTTGGTTGCAATCCTTTGTTGCTTGGTATGCTTGTGTCGGGCGGGTTGTAGACAACTCCATGTTCCTTAGAACAGTCACCAGCCTTGAGACCTTAAATGGTTAAAATCAATGGGAACCTAGGCTTGAGCACTGGTTATGTGTCTTGGAGGTCCTAACCATTGTAGGGTAAGACGGGTGGGTAGTCAGTCTTACTTATTGTCGTTTGATCATCATTAAATGCATGTAGTTACTTGTTGTGTGTATTATGTCATCTTGTTGTGTTCGTCATGGTTTGCGTCTAGATCGTCGTCGAGTGGCGACGTAGAGTCGAATGTGTTTGTTTCCCTTGTGCACGTGCGCACACACTTTAAAAAAAAAAAAAAAAACAAAAACATTGGGCACTTGTTATAAGAGGTTGGTCGTTGTAACGAGGAGGATCGTTACATTGAGGTGTAAGAAAATATAAATCCTTTACCTTTAATTATTTTAAAATAAATTTATATATAACAAAGATTATCTTTATTATTTTAAATCAGAATCATTTTTGTTCATTCAAACATTATGAAATCTATTAACAGTTTTGAAATATTTCTCTTAATTTTGGTTGCATAGTGTTTTTTTATTTATTATCGAACATAAAATAATAATAAGGGGTGTAGATTGATTGGCAAGTGTCATGTAAATGGAAGGAAATATGTAAATGAAGTCTCAAGTTTGACTCTCACCCGGATTGTGCTCCATGCTTGCGGGCTATATGACCCACTATGAAATTATAGTGGAAACCACTACCAATTCTCCAGTTAAAAAAATGAGATGTTTTTTTTACCAATGAGAGCCTTGTGGTTATGTTGAAAAGTGAGAAGAAAAGTCAACTAGATTAGATAAGAAGAATGTCCAGATGAATAGTTATGATAGAGAACAAGGTTTGATCAACATGGTTATTCAATATGAATTAAGATTTTATATGAGCAATGATGTTGAACGAAACAATGCGTGAGGAAGATCGAGAATATATTTGGCAAAGATAACTATGCTATATATCTTCCATAGAGATTCATCTTATCACTCTTTCAAAAACTACTTTGAGTGAATAGAAGATTATATCTCCAACCTGAATGACTTAAAATTTCAGGTTACGGGATGTGGAAATGATATGATTTAGGAAGGAGTGCATCTATTTGATATCAATGTTGCTACAATTTATTTTTATTATTATTTCCATAATTTAATGTTGTAGTGATTAGAACGTAGTGGAGATCATGACAATTATATAAAGGCATTTCAATGTGTTTTTAGATTGAAAGGATTCTAATTAAAATATTTTGAAATTCAAAATTTCGGGAGAGTTCATTTTTACTTAGAGGTTCTATTTCCTTTGTGTTTTATAAATATCATATGTTTTTGTTTTCTATACCATCCATATCACTTGGTATCAAAGCATAAAGTTCATTGAGATTTATATACATTTCTCATGAGGTCTTCTCTTTGGTAGTTTAGATATTTACAATTCTTAAACCTTTATCTACACTTATGATGAGGCCTACTCTCTAGTAGATCATTACTCCCACAAATTATAATTTCTTAGAGGCTCATTCCTTCACTTCTAGAAATTGTATTTCATCTTTGTAATCATCTTTAAACATTTTTTTTCATACTCTAAATTTATTGCACTCAGTACCCAAATCTATGACATATTTCAACAACCCAATTCTATTGATCTACTACATGACACCTATCATGGGTAAAATCACCTTTAACTCCAATAGGAATTTTATTCACCACATATCATCTAAATTACTATTGACATGTTGAAAATAAGAATACAAGTCCTAACCCAACTAAAGAGGCCCTCATCGAATGCTCTAAAGTCTCTGTGCTCGAGTTGAATATTATCTTCACTAGGTATTCAACTAACATGGATGGTGAAGCTATTAATGTTTGGATTCAAGGTCTATCCATGTATTTGGACTCCCAACTTAGGATAACAAATTCCAAGAAACTAAAATGGGAAGTTCTTCATCTAGATGGGATAGCAATCGTTTAGTGGTAGAACCTCTATGGACATTCCAACCTCTATGCAGAGCTAGGGGAAGCACCTCTAAATCAAATGTGTACAACCTCCTAAATGCAATTTTGTGAGGGATTGTTGTAGAATTTTTACCTGGTAAGGTATTATAACTCTTTATGGGGACACTTGATTCACCTTCATCATTTCTAAGGTCAATCGGTTCAAGCTTATACTGGTCAATTCGTTAATCTCCAAGTATAGTTATCTACCAAAAATCCAAAACATGTTCTGTATATAAATTTTATTATTTCAAAGATCCCAAGCAGGGTCAATTTTGGACGTGGTTGAGGTTTGTTCCTTGTCCATGCCATGTTTAAAAGAAAAATAAAGGGATTCCTTCCCATCCCACCCTCATATATGAGGGTGGAGGTAGGGGGAAATATAAGAGAAACATTTCCTCTAACATTTCCCCACATCCCCACCCTAATATATAAGGGTGGGTTGAGGGTGGGGGAAATATAACATAAACATTTTCTCTAATTTGTCCACATCCCCATGCTCATATATGAGGGTGGGGTGAGGATGGGGCTATAAGATAAAAACATTCCTCTAAGGGTGGGGAGAAATATAAGAGAAACATTTCCTCTAATATTTCCCCCCACCCCCACATGAGGGTGGGGGTGGGGGGAAATATTAGAGGAAATATTTCTCTTCTATTTCCCCCCACCCACACACTCATTTATATGAGGGTGGGAATCGGGGGGAATATTAGAGAGTTTGGTGGAGGGGATAAATATAAGATAAACATTTTGTCTAATATATTCCCCCCCCCTCACCCTCATAACCCTCATATATATGAGAGTGGGGGT
>SNQJ01S0003395.1:143148-164997 GCA_010110895.2 Picea sitchensis | reverse complement strand
GTGACCGTCGGATTTCCTAACTACAAATGCATACTAATGCATACTAAAGAAACACACTTTTACCTAACGACATATTAGACCAAGTAGATCTTAACTAACTCCTAAGTGTCTAAATATCCTAACATCACATGCCATAGTTATTGGAAACATGGAGCTGAAGTACAATAAACATTGGGAAGAGTGTGAAATCAACTATCTTTGGAAAATAGAGGAAATTTGTATTGGGGAGAACAAACAATTTCTCACATGGAGGTTTTGCATGAATATTAACATAATTTACATATTTGTTTTGGGTGGTTTACTACCTACATATAAGGGACATGAATATTTATTTATTGTAGTTGAGAGGTTTAGAAAAAAATTCATTCGCATGCCTTGTAAAAAGAAAAACAAGGGATATGAAGCAACAAATGTGTTCTTTGAACAAGTATGGGTGTACTTTGGGATACCAAGGAGCATCATCTCAGATAGGGACACCAGATTTATCAATGGCTTCTGGACTACATTGTGGGAGAATATGGACACTAAGATCAAGAGGTCTATAACATTCCATCCATAGAAAAATGGGCAGATGAAAGTAATCAACATGAATTTGGTGAAACTTTTGAGGGGTGACAATCAGAAGAATTTGAAGAGATGGGATGGAAATTTTATCTATATACAACACTTTTATAATATATCATTCCACATGTCTATAGTTAAGTAAACTTTTGAAACTTGCAAACCCATTTACAAGTACATGAGATGTTAAAGAAGTCACAGGAAAAGTACAAGGCTAGACATGACTAGCATATAACACATAGAATATTTAAAGTGGTAGACAGAGTAGGGTTAAAACTGAATAAGGAAAGACAAAGGGTCTTGGTAAGAAGATAAAGGCTCTGCATTATGGTCCTTTTGAGGTGATGGAAATGGTGGGAGATAATGCATATAGACTCAACATACCCCCATACATTCACATTTACTTAGTAGTGAATGTGTAGAGTCTCAAACTCTATGAGGCTTCCATGTTGGATCAAGAGGAGGATAAGGTCCTACCTTCCATAGAGGACTTAGCACTATATGCTCAAACAAACTTGGAAAAGGAAATAGTTTTGTAGAATATTGATCTGGATTTTATGAGCAGATCGAAGTGGATGCGGATTATTATTAATATTTAATACAGAAACATATAACATGTATGTGATAAAACAACAGAGATACAGTAAAAATAGTTTCTATTAACTCAAGAAATAAGTTGAAACTGTAAAATGCAATGGAAAACAAGCTTGTTGGAATGGTGGTGGCTTATCTCTGAGAAGAGATGTGACGATTGCGCTCATTCACAAGAAGATGAGTACAATGAGGCTTTAAAGGAATTTTTACAATAAATATGAATGCCAAAACCCTAGACATCCAAAAATCTAACCCTGGGAGATGAAGCACCAAAAGTTATGTGGGCCCTGTTGGGGTAGGTTAATACATTAACTTCACGGGGTCGTAACTTTTGCATACGATCTCTGTTTAGGGTGCACGATAGCTCGTTGGAAAGGTATTGATGAGGAGATTCATTTAGGGGGATCAGTAAGAGCCTTCAAATTCCATTGAGAGGCCTAATTGTGAAAAAACATCATTTCGGCCCTCAAACTGGCCCCCGAAGTTAAAAACAGCTAAAAATAGTAAATTGCCAAATATTTTGAGGTAGTTGGAGAAGGTTGGTGGCCACTGATATACACCTAGATAAATCCTCCATCCTAAGGAAGAAATGGTCTCCATGGTGTTGAGTTCCCCCATCAGATGAGGAAATTTCTGCTGAATTTGGCCCCTGGTGAGCCACTTGCCTTGGTGCAGGAGTTGTCCTGCTTTGACAACTCGATAAAGATGGATCCTCTGCTAGTGAGTCCCCTTGACCTGTGTGTCCACAATTTTATCCCTGGATTCTTTTTGCATGCATTCAGGGTTGAGATTTGTTGGTGTCAATTATTCTTCTATCTCTGAGGTTTCCAATAATGGTGGGAAATATGGTCGAAGGAGAGCCACGTTGAACACTGGGTGCAGACCAAGGAACGGAGGAATGTTGAGCGCAAAAGAATTATCTCCCACAGCCTTGATGATGGTGTAAGGCCCATAAGGAAGTGGACGAAGCTTTCGATGGGGCCCTGTAAGGCGTTCTTTTTGCAAATGCAGCCAAACTTTGTCTCGCACCTAAAACTTATGTGGCATCCAGTGTTGATCATGGCATTGCTTGTACTTGGCATTGGACTTCTGTAAAATATCCTGAACCTATTGGCGGATGTATTGGATCCACTCAATGAACCAGGTGGCTTTATCAACTTTAGCTAGAGTAGGTGATGAGTCGATCGGGGTGGCTGCAAGGGGTAGTGCAACGTCCATGGGACTCAATGGTTAGAATCCCAATCCCACCTGAAAGGGGTTGTGGTCAGTTGAGCTATGCAAGGATTGGTTGTAGTTGTGTTGAATGTATGGGAGATTATCTTCCCATGTGCAGGGGTGCATGGAATTGTACATGCGCAGGATATGCATGATCATCTGATTGACGACCTCAGTTTGGCCATCTGTCTGGGGATGAAAGGTCATGGATTTGGTGAGCTTGGTGTCCAACAGTGACTAGAAGGTCGACCAAAATGTGATGAGGAACCGATTTTTCCTATCAGAGATAATGGGTTGTGGGATTCCAAAATGTACCCACAATTTCTCAAAGAAGAGCTTGGCACTGGCCTCCACGGTGATGCTCTTCTTGCAGGGGGTCGGAAGTGTCATTTTAGAAAAATGATCAGCAACCACGAAAACACATTCATTCCCCCGCTTGGTGGTCATAAGGCCTGACATGTAATCCATTGAAATGGATTCCCATGGTCTGTCAGGAGTAGGCAAAGGGGTGTACAGGCCTTGTTTATTACTAGTGGGATTAGCAATAGCACAGGCAGTGTAGGACCTAATATATTTGCTGACATCCTATTGAATTTTTGGCCAGTAGAAATGTTGTTGCAACACTGCCACTATCTTTTCGACGTCGAAGTGTCCTACTACCCAACTTTAGTGGGATTCCCAAATCATATTTGCGCGCTCTCTTGATGGAACACAGAGATGGCCCATATGGCACAACAATCCATCCTAAAGATGGAAATTAGTGACGACTGAGTGCATGCCCAACATTTTGTAAGTGTTGTAAAAATTAGGGTCTGTTTCATAGAGTTGGGGACACCTAGAGATTTCATGGTCGCAAGAGTCTAGCACTGTGGTGAGTGTTGCGATTGGAGGTTGTTGGTTGTGGAGCCTGATTATCTTCCTACTTCAGAGGTCTTTTGTTTTCAGATGTGTTTATACCCCATGAAGTATTTACACCCCAGAAGTATGTACACTCTTCCACGTGGGGGAGTGCAGATGGGGGTTACCCCCTCTGTGGGGTCCAGGGGGCTTATCCCCCCGACTGGGGGCTATGGGGGAAAGCGAGCCCTCAAAGGAAAAATTGCCTTGTAAATGTATATTGTAATATCATTGTAAATCTAGAACGTTCATTATAATGTCACGGATATAACTGTAGAAATTATGTTAGGTTTTTTTTCCCTAGAAGGCAACCCTCTGTTATGAGGGAAATGTATTGTTGCTATGCATTATGGCGAATATTGTATTTTGAGATAAGAGACTGTGAGAGAAAGAAGAGGAAGTTACAATGAGTTTATTGTAGGTTGTATCCCTTCATATGTTGGATAATAATAAAGGAAGGACCTGACAATTTCTCTGGTGGACATAGCCCACACTGGGTGAACCACATAAATTTGTGTCTCTATTGTATTGTGTATCTTCTATGTTTTGTTTCCGCATTTGTTTTATTTTATTTCTCCATGGTCCTGTTTTTCTAACAGAGGCCAGTTGAGGCAATCAACGACTCAATTGGTACTTCTTGTTTTGTACTTGATGTTAAGGTGGAACTGTTGTAAGTATGTGGACCACTTCTGATGGTGTCCATTCTGCAATTTTCCTTGGGTATGCATGAATTGCAAGGGCTTATGATCAATGTGGATGATTGTCTCTTTCCCAATAATGTGATGCCTCCACTATCGATAGGCTTTCACAATGAAGTACATTTATTTGTCATAATTAGGGTACTCACGTATGACATCAGATAGTGTATCATTGTGATAGGCCATGGGGTGGCCGTGCTGAGTGAGAACTGCGCCCACAACATAGTCTGAAGCATTTGTCTCGATCTCAAAGGGTTGTTGTAGGTCAGGTAATGAGAGTACTGGTGTTTAGCATAAACACTTATTCAAATAATCGAATGCTTGTTGTTGAGACAGGCCCCAAACAATTTTTTCCTTACCACCTCCTCTGGTTACTTGGTTGAGCGCCCGTGCAATATGGGAGAACCCCAACATGAACCTGTGATATAAATTGGCCAGGCCTAGGAAGCTTCGAAGCTCAGTGAGTGTGGTTGGTTCTAGCCAATCATAGATGACCTAGAATTTGGCTGGATCCACATGTACACCATTATGATCCACGATGTAACCGAGATATTGGACCCGTTCCATGCCGAAGGAGCATTTTTTCAAATTGGCATATAACTTGTGTTGTTGCAGGGTGTGCATAACCTATTGAATGTGCTTCAAGTATTCCACCCCCGTCTTGTTATATATGAGTATGTCATCCAGATACACCACTACAAAATTATTGGTGAAAGGTCGCAGGATATCATCCATCATCCTCATGAAAGTCCTTGGAACATTTGTCAAGCCAAAGGGCATGACCAACCATTCAAAGAGACCTTCTTCGACTTGAAGGTGGTCTTCCATACATCTGTCTATTCGATTGGGACTTGGTGGTAGCCAAAATTCAGATCAATCTTGCTGAAGTATTTGCCCCCCTTGAGTTGATCAAGGAGATCTTCAATTAGGGGAATCGAGTATTGGTTCCTAACTGTAATTTTATTTAGGTCTCAGTAATCAATGCAAAGTCTCTAGGTCCAGTTTTTTTTCTGTACCAGCATGATCGGGCTCCACAACGTGATAATATGGGATGGATGCGGCCCCTGTGGAGTATTTCTTGGATCTGTCGCTCGATCTCCTCATTCTTTAACAGGGAGCGAAAGTATACTGGTATGTTTGGTAGCAGTGCACCGGGGGTCATATCGATGGGATGATTGACCTGGCAGTGCAGAGGTACCCCAATTGGTGAGGAGAAGATATCTTAGTATTCCTCCATGACCTTATCCACTTGCTTATATTGTGTGGAGAGGTTAACCATGGAGGTCCTCGATGTGGATGAAATATTCCGCTCGTTTTGAGAACGAATCACGAAGAAGACAAATTTCCCAGTTTGTGAGATGACTTTCCTTCATTTCTTGGCAGAGATCAAGGAAATAGCACTAGGTGGGATGGCCTCGGGTATCCTCTACAATTTCCTATTCAAAGTAATGATAACACTACGAGGCCTAGATTTAGATAAAGCATAACATTTCCATAAATAAGGTTTTCCCAAAAGAACATCACAAACTTCAAGAGGAGAAACATCACATATTACCTCATCTTTGAAGGGCTTGATGTCATACGACAGGCAATACTATCGGTTGACGCGAAGGTTGCTTCCTTGGTGGAGCCATTAAATGGTGTAGAGATGCGGGTGCAGTGTTGTCGACAGGGATAGCCACTTGACGACCTCTGCTGAGATGAGTTTCATATGACTATCGCTATCAATGATGAAGTGTAATAGGGTGCCCTTCACCTACATATATGAATGAAAAAGGTGCTCACCTTCCTCTGGCTTGTCTAGTTCACTGGGTTGGACCTTGGTAGTGGCAAGGGTGGCACTAGTTTCTACATCGATGATCCATTTTCCCCTTTCTGGTTTAGACTTAGAGTCTGACCCCGCATCTGAATCAAAGGCTTTCACCTCAGTCACCAATGACTTCTTTGAGCGACAATCAACAGTGTTGTGCTAGGGGATCTTATGGAAGTCACACCACTTCCCGATATCTTTCTTCATCTTTCTGGTGTCCCTCTTTTCTTGTGGCTTAGTTTGGTTGTCCTGAAGTTGTCCATCTTTGCTCTATCCTTTGTTCTCTGAGTTGGGGTTTCCTTTTCCCTACTTTTGTTGTGAGGTGTTTCCTAGCCCAATTGCCATGTCTTTTGTTTGAGCTTTTGCTCAATTTTGACATCATATTGGTATCCCATGCCCAAGGATGAGATGTCTAGAAAATCCATTTCAACCTTGATGTATCTGTGCAGACCACCCCAATACTTGACCACCAGATGTCACTTAGAATATTTGATACCCAGATTGGTGCACAAGGTATGGAAAATATTTGTAAACTCTGGCACGATTTGGTCTCTTTCATGCTACAGTGTGGTCCATTTTGTATACAGGTCATCATAACTTTCAACAGGGTAGTATTGTTCTTTAATAACATCCCTGAATGATTCCTAGGTGACCGCGACTATAAATAATGAGGGTTCCAATATTTCCTTCTACTCACAGAAAGTATCCCATCAATATTTGACGTGGGGAATGACTTTGAGGAGTGCAAAAGTAATATTTTCTCTATTCAAGAAGCTATGCACATAAAAATACCCTTCTAGCAAATTCAACAATTTGTCTACAGCGTCTGCATCTATCTGTCCTTCAAATATAGGAATATCAAAGTTGATTTGTACCTTGAAAGGGGAAACGCTACCTCTTGAGGAAGATGCATCGACTGTTGGTCGCTGCCGAAGGATTTGCACAAAATTATCCATCATTTCGTTCCTTTGTTGCGTGAGGGCTTCCTTGAGAAACATTTTGAAAGGATCTCCTGTCCCATCATCTTTCTTTTTACCTACCATGAGAGGTCGTTTGGGTGTGTGAGAGATTTTTTCCTCAAGAGAAACAACCTCAAGTCCCAATTCTTTGTACCCTGATCTCATTGGGGACATACATTAAAAACTACAAGGAGCAGACTACTCTAATACCACTGATCCAGATTTTATGAGCAGAATGAAGTGGATGCAAATTATTATTAATCTTTAATACAAAAACATATAACAGGTATGAGATAAAAAAATAGAGATACAATAAAAATGCTTTCTATTAACTCAGGAAATAAGTTGAAACTGTCAAATGCAGCATAAAACAAGCTTGTTGGAATGGTGGTGGATTATCTCTGAGAAGAGATGTGACGGTTGCACTCATTCGCAAGAATATGAGTAAAATGAGGATATGAAGGAATTTTTACAATAAATATGAATTCCAAAACCCTATACATCCAAAAACCTAACCCTAGGAGGTGAAGTGCCAAAAGTCATTTGGGCCCTATTGGGGTAAGTTAGTACAATAACTTCTAGTGGTCGTAATGTTTGCATACGATCTTCGTTTAGGGCGCACGATAGCTTGTTGGAAAGGTATTGACAAGGAGATTTATTTAGGGGGGTCAATCGGAGCCCTTGGATTTTATTGAGAGGATTTACCATGAAAAAATGTCGTTTAGGCCCTCAAACTGGCCCCCGAAGTTAAAAACTACTAAAAATAGTAAATTGCCAAAATTGTCAGAAAATTGTTTTCAGCCAGTTGCAGAAGGTGGGTGGCCACCGATATCCACCTTGATCAAATCTTTCGAAAAATTAAAAGACAGTGACAACATAATCTTTAGCAGATTGGGTTGAAAGGACAACTTCCAGGAAGAGTAAAATGGTAATCTGGGAAGAAGGTAGAGGAAACATTTTCTCACATCATTTAGTAAAGATTTTGGGGGAAAAAACATCCCTAAATTGTGCAGTATAATTTGTATTTGATTATTATATTCTTTTCCATCTATCTTGATGCTTTCATAGTGGAAAAAAGCGGAGGAATCAACTTGCAGGGTCATTTCAATGACAAGACCCAATTTGGAAAATTGAGGTCAGAAACATTTTGGAGAAATTTTGAGGCATCAATTTTTTTTTTGGTCAAAAGACAAATGTAAGGTCCTAAAAGTGTTCTACACACCGATACCTTTCCAATGGTGTGAGAATAAGCCCAATCAGAGTCAGTATGTGAAAGTTATACCTCCTGCAAGTTGACTTATTGTGTTGACAACCATGGTACTAGAGGATTCAATGTCAGACCCTATTACTCACTCATATGTGTATATCCACATATGTAATTTTAATAATATCCTAGAAGTTCTTAAACCTTATCACAATCGAGGGTTCAGGAGTCAAAACCCTTCCCCTAGATGGCTATCGGGCTATGTTAAATAATGTCCTGCTATGAGGAGAAGGGGTTCCATTATGATGTTATTGTATTTTTTTCCATAACAGAGAAAAACAACTAGGAGTGGAAAATTAGAGAGAATAATAGAGGGGGTTAATGTTTTGTAACATCCTAACAGGAAAAGGTCTCAGGTAACTCCATAGAGAGTGACTTCTCCTTTGTACTTGCATTATTTCCATACTAGACAAAAGAGAGCATAAAAATCTCACCTTATATCTAGGTTTTTAGTATGTAATGGTTTCCCAGAGAATTTTTTTGTGTTATTTTGTGGATTGTGTGTGATTGTATTTTATTGTTGTCTATTTTCAGTATTTTATCTATTTCATGCATAAGCATAAAATCAATAACTAAATTATGGAATATAAAGGAATTTAACCTTCATAGTGTATATTTTATTTTTATTTATTAGATATGTTGTGATGAACTATTCCAGTGGAATATCCATGGAACTTTAGATATTAGCTACAATTTTTTCTACATCAATGCCCCCCATACCACAAACAATAACTTAGGACTTTTCTTAATCAAAATCACTACATATCTCCCCCATTCTATGAACAATAACTTATGACATGTTTTCATATAAAAAATACCCACATATACCCCCCACCCTCATGGTTCACATGGTCAATGATAGGCATGTAATCATCATACTCCAATGCACTTGACCATTTAAAATTGACGTAAAACATATTCTTAATATTCTGGCCATCCTCATCAATATGGATAGTTGTCTGAGATAATTCTTCCTCTATATATTCTACTTTACTCTCCAAATTCATAAATCAGCAAGAATGGTATTCAACTTTACCCATCATGCTATAGAATTTCTAGATAATGTTATGTATTGAATAATAAAAATAACACAATAAACTAGAGTACAAACCATGCACACCAAATGTGAGCATGGAACACAATTCCAATATAGATAATAGAGATGATTTACACAATAACTCAAATAATATGATAACCTCCTCCAAATACCCCAATACATTCATACATCATAATCGCATGCTCTCTTAATAATGACTACATGATATATATATATATATATATATATATATATATATTCAAGCATTGGACATGTGGCCCCCTTATTAGCTCGACGAATATTACATATACAATTACTCCATTACATATACATTTAACCCCATACATGCCCCACATGGAGTCATATGATATATATTTAACTAAGTATATTCCCCACTTATGGTCATATCATAGTTCCCTCCAAAAATATTTTTCTTCAAAGATTTGCAGTTAAAGGCTTTACATGTGATGAAACCAAGTAATACGATTTTTTATGTTCCTTATTTATTCTTTCCATTGATTATTATCCATCCATCCAAACTCATTTTTTTTTGTCTTAATCCTTGATGGTTGGTTGTTGCATTATTTGTTTTTCCTTTGATTCCATGTATTGTTGTTATAACCTCTCCAATTTGTAGTATTTGTTGGTCTCCAATAATATATAGTTGAATAATGGTTTTGTGATTCCTTATTCCATAAATATTGATCACCATTTTGTGTTCTTCCTTGATAATGTTGATATCAATCTTCTTCTCTTCCTTGAAATATTTCCTAATAATGAGGGTGTCAGTATGTTTTCATATTTGATGGTTTTCCTTCACTCTACACACCCATTTCATATGTCTTGTTTTCAGGGACAATGACAACCTCTATCCTCTTTTCTTGGACTTTTATTACTCTAGCCTCAGAGATAATACCATCATATTGAACATTTACATCCTCTATATGGATTTCAACTTCTTCAAGTATATTCTAGTGACCTTCTTGAAATTTGTCTTATTTCTCCTTTTGAAGTTGTAACGTGACCCCCTGTATCAAATTATTTCCATATTCTTACATCCTTCTACAATTTTAGATTGCATTTCGGATTTTACTTCATTAGTTTTTAGGGATTCCTCAATGTTCTTGCAAATTTGTTCTTCAAGTTTTTTGATAATATCATTTTCATTTTTTGTGGATATATCTTCATCCCTATTCTTTGATTTAGAATCCTATAAATTATGTTTCACCTTCTTAACATCATTAATAAGTTCATGATTATTCTTACATTTCCTTTTGATTTCTTCATCTTTCTTTTTCTATTCTTCTTTGAACTCATCATTTTCCAATTTTCCTTTGCTACACATATATTTCTTTAATTTATTAACCTCCTTAATGAGTGATTCAATAAGGGATTCCATCTTGGTGAAGTTTTCTCCTTTCGTTATGATATATTTTCTTAGCTCTTCATTACTCTTCCAGAATTTGGAAACTTTTTCTTTTGATTCCTTTAATTTAACTTGAATTGTATGAATATCCTCCATCTTGGTATCATGGATCCATTTATTGGAGAAGAGTTCTTCAAATACTTCGAGATGTGATGTTTCATTTAGTACCTTTATCAATACTCCTCCACCACTCTCAAGGTTCACCATAAAAATCAATACTTTCCCCAAATTAACTCTTACCATATTCCTTTACCATCATCAACCATTCAATAGGATTGATTTAATATTTATCTTTATCTCTTTTAAATTTAGGTATTACCATTGATTCTTAAGTGAGATATAACCAAAACCCTCAACTTGCAACCTAAATATATTAGAAATTATGATCCAATATAGTTATTATCATTTTCCCAATACAATCCCTTGCATTTTTTCTTTCCAATTCATTTTCAATCACCTCAATCAGACATTCCAATAAAAAGTTACATGATAATTTTAAGTGAACATTCCTTTTAAAACCATGGTTTGGACTCAAATTAGATCTTTCTAGAATCATGTATGATTTTTTACCCAGAACACTTGTTTGAGCCTAGTTGAAATAATAGTAAAAAACCCTAACTTTCACAACCTGACACTTGAAAATTATAAAGAATGTGAATCTAAAATTGTTACCATGTGTTCCAAGATATCTCTCCCCAAGCCCCTAATTTTTTTGTTATCTGATATGTCCCAGAAAAAAAGTTAGAACAATTTTACCAAGAATACATGTTTAAGACTAGTTTTTCGGACTAACCAAAACCTTAATTTCCATAGTCTATAACTTTGAAATTATAGTGAAGCGATAGCTTAAATTTTTACAACATGTACTTTGTTGTGTTTTATCAAGCTCCCAAAAATTTCACTATTCGAAACTTATTAGAAAAATATTATAATGAAAAAGAAAATGTGATCCATTTAAAGGAGAAAAACTCTAGGGTGATATGCTCTGAATCTAAATGTTATGTACCAAATAATAAGTATAGCACAATAAACCAAAGTACACACCATGTACATAAAATGTAAGGGTGGATCACAAATCCCAAATAGATAAGATATTTATGAATTACACAATAACTCCTTAAAGAATAAGAGAACCTCCTCCAAATACCCTAATGCATTCATACATCCAAATCACATGTTCCCTAAATAATGATTACATGATCTATATATATACCTATTCATGTGTTGCACACGTGGCCCCTTTATTAGGTCAACCACTATTATATATACATTTACTCCATTACATATACATTTAACCCCACATTTAGCCCCATATATGCCCCTTGGGGTCATATTAGATAACCTCTCAAGCTAGTCCTTGAATTCATGATTAAATTGAATTATTTCAATATGTAAATCCCTTTTATTAGAAATAAATAAACAACATTTTCTTTAATCACCTAAATTTCTTCTAAGAGCCCACATCGAAACATGATCTATGCAAACAGAAACAAATAAGAATTTGTAGTAAGAAAGTGCATAACAATAATTTTGAATGATATCATGAATAAACTCAATATGTACACTTTTTTTTAGGCACCAACAACTATGCAGAACTGATGACTCTCCTCCTTCTACTCAAAACAACAAAAGAATATGATCTAAAATCCATACAACTCTTTGGTGATTCAATGAATGTAATAAACTGGGTACAAAAAACACAACATTGCCACAATATTTTACTGCAGCCTATTCTGAGCGAGATTCTCAATTTGTTGGAAAATTTTGACCATTTATCTATCCAACATGTTTATAGGAACAGGAATGCCACAACAGATACTCTGTCCAAGGAAGGGCCCAACCTCTCTTTTGGACAATGGCACTTCACAAAAACAAAAAGAGATACAGTTCAATCTTTTTTCCACAGACCCTTCATTAAAGATCTGAATCAATCTACAAAACACTAATCTACAAGAATACTGTGTTTTTTTGGTACATGATATTAGCATTAGTATTTTGAATACCTCCTGGGATGTATATTATTTTTTGATGTAATTTGCAACTCTAAATCTGCACACTATAGTAGCATATGTCTAGACTTTGGGTATGAAGAAAAGTCATTGGCACACCAGATTATGGTCTGCAAAACTATCATAAGATCATTACTTTCCCTGGTGAAAATCATCACACTTCATTTATTCTCTCGAATGTATGAAACTAGCACCTATAAAATGTAATTTTGTCTCTCTGAATGAATAAAATTACATTTTTTTTTCGAGGAAAAAAAATTGTACATTTTATTTTTATAGATAAGTGTAACTTTAAATTAGTAGTACAAAATGTTACAAAATACATTCACTAAAGGAGCACAATCTAGCACCTTCAAAACTAACTTTTACAATTTTAATACATATTTTAGAACAAAATAGAGTTTATATAAACTTAATGTTTATCATTACATAATTTCAAACAATAAAGAAAGACAAAAACAAATAAATATATCATAGGAACAATCTAACCATTATAAAATATCAATCATTAACCTCAATCTTTTCCCTTAGGGTGGACCTCCTTGAATTAAATGGGGTTGTTGACTCCTTTTCCACCCTTAGCATTGATAAAGTAGGACCATTTTATAAAGGAGAAGAAGAAAATTGTCTTGATATTGTTCAACTCCTTGATAATGTAGTTTAACTTGTTTTCCATTCCAACCCTATTGACATTTCCCCAAATTATTTGAATTAAGGGCATTCTTATCAAGACTAACTACCATGTATTCCTTGTTTTACCAAAAACTCTCAAGAAGATGTTAAAACCTTGTGTCATTTGATATCTTACACAAATTCATTGGTGTACTCTTGGAGTGCCTCACCCATCACTATATTTGTATTTACATTGACAAACTATTCTCAGTCTTCTAGGTCTTCTAGATCTTTTAATGTACCTTAGAGTGTCTTTCTTTGTACTTGGATATAAGGCTAGAGATATCACTACAAAATTTAACATGGGATGATCTATAAAAAGTAACCTTTTCACATTACTCATGTGTCATTTATGTCCTCAACATCTATTGTTTGGTTAAGTAGTGTAGAGTGGTCTGCTAGGCCCATTTGCCAAGTAATACTTGCTTACCTTTATTCTCTGTATCAATATCACCATATATGCCCCCATCTCTCTCAAGCACACGAGCCTCCCATTGTGACTCCTTTTCCATCTTTTATAGTGGTTATTTCTATGGAGACCTTATAGAGGCCCATAGAATCTCCTTCAAAGTGATTCATGTTACAAACCAAATCTTCCCGTTCAATCTAGAAATACTACAAAGGAAGTTTGATTTTATAGAGGCCCATAGAATCTCCTTCAAAGTGATTGATGTTACAAACCAAATCTTCCCGTTCAATCTAGAAATACTACAAAGGAAGATTGATTTTAAAAAATAGAAGAAAAACGGTGTCAATTTGCACACAAAACGAATTATTATTTCTTCTTTATTTATCATTATTAAGAGTCCTCACAATTGTAGGGGATGGTAGGTACTTCTCCCTCTTACCTAATGCTTTCTTAGCTAATGCTTGCTGAAATGCTAAAAAATAAATACATTATGTTCGGGTGATCCTCACGATCTAGTGCATGCAAAGCCCTGCACCCGACATACCCTTATTTGTCCTCTTATTTTTCGACATCGACCAAAATGCCCCTTAGCATCCCTCTAATCCCATCTATGGTGATTACATATAAAAAGTGATATTATGTTATCATGTTGATTAATACAATTTCATTATATCATGATATAATACTATGGAATGAATTCGAAGTAATCATCTCGTATGGATAAACCTTAAAATGAAAAATAAAGTTATAACTAAGAATAAGATTCAATTAAAATAAAATAAAATTAATATAAAAATTAAATTTTAATTTTTTTTAATTTATAATAAATTAATTTAATAAAAAATTATTAAAAATATATTTAATAGAAAAATCAATATTTTTAGATGTGTATTTATTAACAAATTTATACATAATTTTCATTATATGAAAATTGTTGTTTAAGAGTTATCACAAAGTTTATTAAAAATTTAAATTCAAGAAGTGTTTCAAAAAACTATTTAATATGTCCCCGAGGTGTAGGACAGTCGGTGACGGAGTGTGTTGTTAAGCCACTCTGTGTTGTTAAAGTCACTGGTTCGAAACCTGCGGGGACAAAAAAATCCAACCATGTTAAGGGTTGGTGTGGCTCAGGCCGGATGCGATCCCCAAGTGATTTTGACAGCTTAGATGCCCATGAGTCTTGGTTTCTCAAGCCACAGGTTAATCTCGCAGCCAGTATGTCCGGACAAATTAACACAAAAAAAACAAAACTATTTAATATAAAAAACTATCAATATTGAGATTAAAATGTAACTGCATCATCCATTAACATGGTTGGATTTGAAGTCTCCCTAGAGGTTTTGAACCAGTGATTCATTTACGGAGTGCCTTAACAAGGAACTCCCTCACATCTACACCACGGGTACAAACTATGTGTAATTTAATTCATAATTCATTATTAATTAAAATTCATTTTAATTGTTCCCCGAGGTGTAGGACAGTCGGTGACGAAGTGTGTTGTTAAGCCACTCTGTGTTGTTAAAGTCACCGGTTTGAAACCTGCGGGGAAAAAAATCCAACCATGTTAAGGGTTGGTGTGGCTCAGGCCAGGTGCGATCCCTGGGTGATTTTGGCGACTTAGATGCCCCTAAGTCGCAGTTTCTCAAGCCACAGGTTAACCCCAAAGCCAACAGGTCCGAACAAATTAACAAACAAAAAAAAATCATTTTAACTTAAAATTTATTTAACATCCAATTATTTGTATCATTTAAAATGAATTTATACTTGCAATCACATTTAAGCCATTTATAAAAAGAATTGTTTGAATATTATTAAAATATTTATATTTACATTATAATCAATTCCTTTTTATGTAAATCATATATATATATATATATATATATATATTTATATTTACATTTACATGTGTAAATATAAAATATATACTTTTTAAATATGAAAGTTTTATATTATTTATTGTTGGGACATAATTTAGATACTTAGGAGTTAGTTAATAAAAATTTTGTTTAATGTGTTTTTAGGTAAAAGTGTGTTTATTTCGTGTACATTAGTATGCATTTGTAGTTATGCAATTTGGCAATCAAAATATGTTCTAGACATGGAGTGATCTGGCCGCTCATATTGTCCTCGATACTAACAACTATTGATCCATGATTGATTGGTCCATGATATTTATTTAAAGAGTGTCGACGGTCGTTGGCTAATGATTGATTATGAGAAACTCTTTTGTAAATAAGAAATGTTCACAATTGATCATCAACAAATGAACAAATGACCCTCCCTACTCATTAAATAGAGATCATGGACTAATCGTGTGTTAATCCATGGATAAATAGTCATCAGTATCGAGGAGAATATGAATCATTGAATCTCTCTATGTCTAGAACATATCATGACCGTTGGATTAAATAATTATGAATGCACACCAATGTATACTAAAAAAACACATGAAAGAAGCACATTTTTACATAAAAACACATTAGACCAAGTTGATTTTAACTAACTCCTAAATATCCTAACATCCCCCCTTAAGAACAACTTGGAATAGGATTGAAAGATTTAGAAAGGTGGCACAAATACGAGAAAGAAGGAGTCATTAGAGCCTATCCACCCCTTAATGGTAATTTCTTGAACTCCTAACATAGCTTGAAGTTTGAAAACTTCTCTTCGGTAAGAGACTTTATGAAAATGTCTACAACTTGATATTTTGTAGGGATCACTTCAAGAACATGATCATGAATGTGCTTTCTAATGAAGTCAATTATTGAGCAACAGTTAATGCAATTCAAGAAATTTTGTGGCTTCCAAATATCCTTTCAAAGTTTGGATTCCAATAGCAACATCTGACCACCCTCTACTGCAACAATGAGACTGTCGTTAAGATCGTTGAAGATCCAATTCATCATCATCATAACAAACACATTAAGCTACAAATGTAATTCATCAGAAAAATCATTCATGGTCTTGTTCTTGAAGTGTTCTTTTTCCTACGAAAGATTAAGTTATAAACAATTTCACAAAATCTCTTACAAAAGTGAATTTTTCAAAACTTCAATCTATGTTAGGATTTTAGGAAGTTATCATTAAGGGGGGATAGGCTCTAATGTCTCCTGCCTTCTCCTATGTCTTTCACCTTTGTAAATCCTTCAATCATATCCCAAGTTGTTCTTAAGGGAGGATGTTTGGATATTTAGACACATAGGAGTTAGTTAATATAAGTTTGGTTTAATATGTCTTTACTTAAAAGTGTGGTTCTTTAGTATGCATTTGTTTTTGTGTAATTCGATGGTCACAATATGTTCTAGACATAGAATAATCCAATGACTGGTATTCTCCTCAATACCATCTCTTATTGATCCATGGCTTAGGACCTGATTTCTCCATGATCTCTATTTAAATAGCATGGAGGGTCATTTGTTGATGATCGGCTGTGAGAAATTCTTATGTACAATTGTTTTCTTTTGTGTCAATAAATTGCCATAAATGACTGGGTTGATTGGGGTCATGGAGTATTTCCTTCTTAGAAGGTTTAAACCACCTAAAAACAATGATGTTGTGAACTTTGACATGGTTTTGAAAGTGGTTGCTTGAGATGTTCATCCTATCTAAAAATATAGGATTTTATCTCATATCAATTTCACTCCAAAGTAATTGGTTAAGAATCCAAAATTACTACTTAAATTTTCTACCTAATTATCTTTGAACGTCTACTTAACCTTAGATCATGCTAACTTCCATCGAAACTTGTATAACTCATAGATGAAATATAGCTCTTAAAAATTATGTAATTAGTAATTTATTGATAAAAATATTTTAACTCTATATTATATTATATTATATTATATATATATATAATAATTTTCATAATTTTATTTTTCTAAACTGATGTATTATTGCATATCACATAAAAAAGACTTATATTCTTATTCTTTATCTTCACACAGTGAAAAGGGTACAACTCAATCATAAATATTAATGTATATCTCATATTCATACCTGGTACGATTTGAACTTGTGATTTTTTAAGAGGAAACACATGTTCTTAACCATTAAGCCCACTCACAACTTATGTTTGGCTGGTTATCTCATATATTTCTTTATTAATCGGATAAAAAGTATATACTATACTATACTACTTTTTTCCACGGAAAAGATTACTCCATATATTCAAACAGAATATAAAAATATACACATCAGTATCAAAACCACATGAACAGAGGCCAGATCACTTATCAGCGGCCAGTTCATAAAACAGAAAGAAACGCCAAATGGACAATACTGAGAAGCTTATAGTGTCAGCAAACCGGTCAGAATGATATCCAACCTTGTGTAGTCGCCGAAAAGATTAAGCCAGTTGCAGAACAATGAGTTTTGTTTCCACTGGGACTGGTAATCAGAGAGGCTATCGGCAAAAGGTCAATACTGGGAGATTCAATATCAGAAGACCGGTCAGATTGTAATCCCTCCCAGTGTCAGTCGTCGAATGGTCAAAACATGTAAACAAATCAGTAAATTCTAATGCCATTAGATCTGATAATCAGAGAGGCTTCCAAATCAGATTTTGAGTAAGGTTGGTGGGCCTTCGTTGCCATCTTCCCATCTGGAGAAAGTCAAGAAGCTGAGGGGACGGGATAGAGCCAGTTTTGAAAGGTGGTCTGCGATAGTGTTGTCTTCTCTGTATATATGGGAGGCAGAGAGGCTCTTGAATAGTCCTGTGACTTCAATTGTTTTCTCTTTCCAGCATTCCAGAGCTGTTGATCGGAGGTCAGCCTTGTCATTAATCCAGTCGATAATGACTTTTGAGTCTTCGAGGAGTAGCAGCTCATCGATGTTTAGCCTTTGAGCCAGGATCAGGGAGGCCCACGCCCCCAGTAGTTCCGCCTTAGTGTTGGTGCCTTGTCCTCCATTCAGGGTCCATCTGTAAGCAGTGTGGTCTTTGGTGAAGATGTGCCCCCTGCCCCACAATGAGATCCATCTGGCTGAGCTGCTCCGTCAAACCAGGCAATGGCCTTATCAAAAGGAAGAGTTGTAAGAGATCTGTGCTTTGCCCGAGCAGTGTGGGGAGAAGGTTGGACAACTGCACTAAGAATGAGTTTTGTCACCAAGTAAATCGAAGGAGGTTTGTCATCAAAGATGGCAGCATTTATTGCCAGCCAAACATTCCAGCAAACTGTGGCTGGCAGCGCTAGGTAGATCTGGTGTTTTGAGCAACAAGAACTGAAACAGGAGAAATTCGAGGGTCCAAGCCAATTTTCAGAGAGATTTAGGGAAGATGTGACATGTTGCCAAACTTGTTGGAAAAAAAGGCAGCGCATGAAGAGATGATGTGAAGTTTCGCTGTCTTCCTTGCATAAAATGCATCGGTTTGGTCCAGACCAGCCACGTCTCTGTAGAATATCCCAGATGAGGATTTTGTTCTCCGTCAATAACCAAGTGAATAACTTGAGTTTGAGAGGGAAGTTACACTTCCACAACCGAGTACGCCAAGTCCTATCGCGAGTGTGCCAGGAAGCTTCTATCAAAGCTTTGTAAATGTTTCTAACATAAATGTAGCCTGATTTATCTCCCCCCGTCCAGATTAGTGAATCAGGTCTATCCTGTAGGTAGATGTCGGCTTCAATAAGATGATAAGTGTAACTATTCCATTCGGCAATAAGCTCTCTATCCAGATTCAGCGAGGAACTAGAAACCCAGGTCTCGCCAAGTGTGTTTCTTCGGTGAGTGTCTTTTATTTGATATAGATAAAATAGGCCTCGATTATGTAGACAATCCAGTAGTTTGGTAGAGAGCAAGGCTTTCTTTCCCATGTCCAGGATAGCGTCTCTGCCAATTTCAATAGCAGATCCATTGCCAGGCCTCCACACGATCCAATGGAGTAGCACCGGAATCGATTTTAGTAAATGCTTCCACATTTGCGAGCCCCCAGGGGGAGAAAAGGAGGTTGATCTCAGCCAAGTGTGGACCGGAAAATGAGAGATATATTTGTCTTTTATAAGCTTGTTCCAAATGCTCGGTGTCATTAGAGTTCACCAGAGTGTTTTTGCCGAGAGTGCAAGGTAGGTAAGGTGCAAGTTCCTCAGGCCCCAGCCACCTAGAGCTATTGGTTTTGAGAGTGTTTCCCACCCACAAAGATGGAGTCCTCTGTTTTGTTTGTTTCCATTCCAAAGGAAGGTAAAAATCAGCTGGCGGATCTTCTTTAGCACGGATTGTGGGATGTGAGCCAGAGCCATCCAGTACACCGGAAGGCTTTCCAAAACTGCCTTGATCAAAATGTATCTACCTCCCATGGATAGACATCTATTACACCAGTGTTGTATTCTGCGCTCAAACTTCTCAAGTAGCCAGCTCCAGTCCCTAGCTTTGTAGCTGGTGGGTTTGATGTAGTAGACAAGATAATTGAAGCCTGCTGCCATATCTCGAGATTCAAAGCCAAAAAGTGATTTTAGCTCCAACAAGAAAGCGTCCCTCACGCCTGTGGCCAAGAAGATGGATTTCTGAAAATTAAGTTTTAGACCTGAAACAGAGCAGAACAAGTTTAGTACAGTAAAAATTTATGTCCATTCAGCCAGGGAGGCCGAAGTCATAATAATCACGTCATCTACAAATAGTAGATGCAGAATTTTGGTCAGTCTGGAAGCTTTGATTCCTGTGAGTTTACCGGCAAGCTAACTTCTTTCTAACAGGATGTTGAGGCTTTCTAAAACCAGAATGAAGAGGAGGGGGGAAAGGGGGCATTCCTGCCGGAGTCCTCTTTCGCTGTGGAAGGATTTGGAAGCCTCGCCATTGATTAAAACTGCTAGGGTGGCTGTGGTAATGCAACCCATCATCCAATTTGTAAAATCAGCCCCGAAGCCACATTTGAGAAGGACGAGCTTTAAGAAATTCCAATTAATGCAGTCGAAAGCCTGTTTGAGATCCAATTTTAGGAGGATGGTCGGCAAATTTTTTGCTTTAATGCTATGTAGGCACTCCTGTGCTGTGCCTATAGCGTCTAGTATTTGCCTGCCCTTGAGGAAGCCAAGCTGCTCCTCTGCCAGAGCCCGGGAGAGATGAGGGCGAATTCTGTTAGCAATGATTTTTGATATTAACTTGTAGCTGAGATTACAGAGCGAGATCGGTCTGTAGTCTGAGAAATGGCGAGGGTGATTTTGCTTAGGAATCAAAACAATATAAGTGTTGTTTAATTTCTTGTTAACCTAACCACTAATCCTCGAATCTTCGATAGCCTCTAGCAGATCTTGTCCCATTATGTCGAAAAAATGAAGGTAGAGTTCCACAGTCCATCCATCGGGACCGAGACTTTTTTCTATCTTGAAACCTTTTAATACCTGGTAGATTTCCTCTTTTGTGCAGGGGGCATCCAGTGTTGTTGCTTCCTCAGTGGTGACCATCTGTGGGAAAAGTTGTGCAATTTCAACTTGATCCTGTAGAGAGATATGCGTATCTTCTTTATAAAAGGTCTGGAAATGATTGTGCGCTGCTTGTTTTATGTCTTTCGTCTTGTGTAGTAAGCTTCCATATTCAATCTCCAAATCCCAGATGAACTTTTTATTCCTTCAATGGCTGGCAAAGCGGTGGAAGAATCGGGTGTTGTTGTCCCCGCTAGAGAGCCAAAGCGCTCTGCTTTTTATCCGCCATCTGTCCTCTTCAGCCCGGAGGATGTGTGCACGCTAAGACTCTAATTGATGAAGATCGGCTTCAAAGTCAATAAACTGGTCAATCCAAGCCTTTTGTTTCAGTAATAAAGACAATCCTTGTTCAATTCTGTTTATAGAAGTGGCGTCTTGTGCTTTTTTCCTCTGCAGCCAACGTATGGTAAATGCCTTCAGATTTTTTAGTTTTCTGACCAAGTTGCCTTGAGCGTCTCCAAGAAGCGTGTGGGTTGAATCAGACCAGACCGCTCTGACTAGCTGATCGAAGGCTGGCTCCAGTAGCCAAGCTGTGTTGAATTTGAAGGGGTGTCTCGAACCCTAAATACCTTTTCCAAGATGAAGACAAATGGGAGTGTGATCGGAGAGGTAAGGCAGGTCGATCCAAGCCCGAGCCAAGTGTGATGTGTGAAGAAAATCTTCAGAAATTAAGAATCGGTCTAAGCGTTTTTCAATGCCAGAAGAGCCCGCTCTCCCATTACGCCACATGGGCAGTAGTTATGCCGACTCCAGATCCACTAGAGCGTTTTTAGAGAAGAGAGTAGTGAAAAAAGTTGCTAGGGGATCAGTCTTTGCCTTGTCGCCCCATATCTCCCTAGAGCTGAGCATGAGGTTCAGATCTCCGGCTATAATGAGATCTTTTATGGCTA
>SNQJ01S0003395.1:109800-129813 GCA_010110895.2 Picea sitchensis | reverse complement strand
CCCTCTTCCTCTCACTCTCTCACTCTCACTACCTCCCCCCATGACCTATACCACGACATAGAGCTAGATCTAGAGTTATATGTTGACTTATATATTGACATAAACCATGACATAGACCCCCTATACTCTCACTCTCTCACTCTCTAACCCACCCCCCCCCGAGACATAGACCTAGACTGTGACCTAGAACATGACCTAGACCTAGACCATGACATATACCACAACATAGAGATAGAGATATATTTATACGATGACCCAAAGCTTGACGTAGATCATGGCCTAGACCATGACATAGAGCTAGATCTAGATTTAAACGTTGACCTAGAGCTTGACAATGCCCAAAATAATGAAACCTATCATGACTTGTTTTTGTTCATCTATTACTCATGTTCTTTAACCTGCAAATAGATCTTGATTAATCCACTCACATAAATAATATTTCTTTGTAGATTCGTGAAATCAAATCTCATACCTACTTCGCCAGCGTCAAGTAAATTCATATCAGCAAAGAAAACAAACTGCAAAAGAAAAATTATAAATGAAATGAATGCAAATGATGTTCTCTTTGCAGTGAATTTTCTGATCTCCACCCCTTCCCATAAAATATAGAATATAATCCTAATCATAATATGATCCAATCTAACACTCCAAAGGGTGCACTGTAATATCACATATTTCTACCTCTAACGGTCATTTCAACTCAGGTGTACTACAATCTCATGGTGTCTAGGCCTCCAAACAGTTCATTGCAATATCATTATCTCTCTGCCTCCAAACGGTCCTTTCAATTTGGTTTCACTGAAATCTCATAATCTCTAAGCCTCCAAATGGTCACAATGTCCATTTTAGTAGGTTCCATTCCTCCAAATATCTTGTCACCAGACTCAGAGCTTGACATAGACCATAACCTAGACCATCACATAGAGCTAGATCTAGATTTAGATGTTGACCTAAATCTTGATGTAGACAATGACATAGACCCCCTAAGCTCCATCTAAGCCTAGGTATAACTTATACTCAGTCCTTAACCCTATCTTAACTATAGCTCTGAGTGCATTATGTATATACCTTGTGTACAACCCTTGCACCCACGTCACCCACATCTTGGTTCTCTAACCATTGCTCTATCCTTGAAAAAAATTTCAATCATAACCCTTAGGCATTAGTTGTCATGTTGGCACAGGGGAAAACCTAGAGTTCAACTCCAAGAGCGCACCAACAATCCCTAACTATTGGCCCTTTTAGCAACACCTACGAGGCAGATGCAGTCTCACCCAATGTAGCTATGAGGCGATTGCAGGACAGAGATGTCTACAACCAAAGGGGATATCAAGTGGATCCAATAAAAGAACAATACAACATTTATATATCACTTACCAGCTCAGATCTACTCCACACAACTATCTATCAGATCTAACACAGTAATAAAATAAAAGTATACCAAATGACAAAGAACACAACATCAATCATGCACAACACAAGATATATGTGGTTCACCCTCTCCCTAGGGCTACGACCACAGAATTGTGCTTTATAATATATTAAGATGAAGCATACATTTCTTGTCTATGCTATTAGCTAGTAGGTCTTCTTTCTTCTCCTCTCTCTCTCTCCCCTCCCTGTGCACCCAGCTACAGGACTGATCTTTGCACCCAACTGAAGATCTTACAATCCTAGAAGGCTCTGCACTTAGCACTTCTCTCTCACACAACAATAATCACTCATGCAAATAATGAAACTAGAACAAACCCTCTTCCCTCATATAGGTTCTTATTTATACATTACAATAGCTCATCAACAGCCTTAGGTCGAAACCTAGGTGTCAAAACCCTAGATACCAAAACCCTAGGTGTCTAAAAACCTAGGTCAACTTGATCTACATTTTCAAGGCTTCACCAACCTATCTTTCCTTCCTTCCTGCGCAGTGCTCCAAAGCATCCAATAGTAGATTTTTCCACTTGCTGAGTTTTCCATGATCCTTCTTCCTTGTTAATCCTTCATCCTTGGTCTCCTCATCCAACGAATTTCTTTCTCTTACTTTGCTCTGTATTTTCTACTCATCTGCTCACTTTGACCCAGTAACAGTCATTGTGTCTTCCGTGCAGTTCACATTCCTTCCTTTCTGCCTTAATCTTCCCTTACTTCCATACCCAAGGGAGAATAGGCCCCCAACAATCACCTGTGACTCATCCCTAGGAACTTCATATATGATCCTTCTGTTGTGCTTCGACTTCAGACTATGCAGGACAGCCTGTGCTTCCAGCTCTAGTCCTCCCTTTCTTCCTTGTGCAGACTGTCTTTTCTATGTCTGGTACCCAGTTTCAACTATACCTGGTACCTAGACCCTTTTCCTCATGCTTTTACTGGGCGTTGCAAGGCAGCTGGTTGTCATAATATAATTTCAATCGGTTGTCGTTCACCAAATATTCCTTCCATTCTCCATTCAAATTATTCAACTACGTAACTCCTCCTTCTGTAACATAGGCAACCTCATATGGCCCAAGCCAATGCATTTGGAACTTCCCTGGATGTTTAATGAACTTGTTTTCATACACCAATACCAAATCACCTTGCTTAAATACCTTCTTCTTGATGTGTCTTTCATGGTAGGCCTTCTCTCTTTCCTTTTGTACCTGCTGATGGAATCTTGTAATAAATATTTCTTCTTCTAGTTCAACCAACTGCGCAAGACTCTCTTAAACAACACCAATGTCATCCATCTCTGTAAAGGCAAGGATTCTTAGGCTTGGTACCAAATATTCCATTGGAACAATAGCTTTGAGACCATAAACCAACTTAAAAGGTGTCTGCATTGTTAGCTTCTTGCAAGTCGTTCTATAGGCCCATAGTACTGCTGGTACTCTTAAATACCAGTCATCCACGTTCACACTGCAAATATTCGTCAGCGTTGTCTCCAATATTTTTTTGAATGCTTCAAATGTCCCATTGTCTTGTGGATGATAGGGTGTGCTCTTTTGACGGTGAACTTCAAATTCCTTAGTCAAGGATTCAATGGTCTTATTGATGAAATATGTGCCTTGATCGCTCATAAGGATCTTTGGGCATCCAAACTTGGTTATGATGTCATCAAATATGAAGCACGCAACTGTGGTTGCATTACAATCCTTAACTACTCTTGCTTCGGCCCATCTGGTCAAATACTATGTCGCAGTGATTATGTACCTTGCTCTCGTGCACTTTCCTAGTGTGTTTATAAGTCCCACGAATTCAATGGCCCATTTCTTAAATGCTTATAGGGTCAGCTGTGGTGCTAAAGGCATTTCATCTCTTCTGGACAGTTTTCCAACTCTTTGGCATACATCACAAACTCTGTAATAGTCCTTAGCATCTATGTGTAGCGTAGGCCACCAGAGGCCAGCTCTAAGAACCTTCTACGTTGTTGCTTTCCCTGTGTAGTGTCCTCCTGCGATGCCTTCATGAGCCTTGGCGAGGATCATCGATCGCTCTGTCTCCATAACACACCTCCTCAATATATCATCAAATCCCATCTTGTATGGTTTTCCAGCTATAAGTGAAAAGTCTGCAGCGTGGACTACCAGTTCTTTCTTCTCGGTGATTGTATACTTACTAGGTGTCATTCCTGTTGATAGGAAGTGGAATATCTTTGCGAAGTGATCATCGATTTTTCTAATGGCCAATAATTGTGCATCCGACAGTGTATCCTCCAAGCTAGTAGGATCTTCTCCATGTTCCAACCTCAACAAGTGGTCAGGACCTTTGTTCATTCTTCCTGGCTTAACCACGATCTCAAAATCATATTCCTGAAATAGCAGAAGCCATCTGCATATTCTCCCCCCCACCACTGGCTTGTTGACTAGGTATTTCAGCATGGAGTGATCAGTAAACATTTTAAAGTGTCCTCCCAACAAGTAGTGGCAAAACTTCTATAGCACATACACCATGGCTAACCCTTCTCTCTCAGTATTGGTGTAATTAATCTCAGTTGTTGATAGCTTCCTACTAGCAAATGCTAATGGGTGGTTGATGTCTCTTGTTCCCGGTTGTGATAACATAGCTCCTAATGCAATAGAAGATGCATTGACATGCACATGAAACTCCTTACCCCAATCTGGAAAAACCAGAATAGGCGCAATAACCATTTTCTGTTTCAGCGTGTCGAAACTTTGTTGGCATTCTTTTGTCCAATGAAACTAACAATCTTTCTTCAAAATCTTCTCCATGGGTGTTATAATCTATGCATAGCCCTTAATGAACTTCCTGTAGTATCCAGTGTGTCCCGACGAAGTGCGCAACTATTTGACTAAAGTAGGAGGGGGCAAATCAACTATAATGAAAATTTTAGATGGCTCTACCAACAATCTCTGCTTGCATACAATATGACCTAACAACACTCCAAATGGTGAAAATAAGATGCATTTCTTCAGTTTTAAGGCACTCTGACACTTTCTGCACTTGTCCAACATTAGCCTTAGACATTCAATGTGATTTTTCAATAAACTAAAAATAGTCAAATCATGAAAGTATGCTTCTAGAAATTTACGTAGAAACTCTTTGAATGCTTCGACCACCACCCTAGAAAAGATGGTTGGGGCATTCTTCAATCCAAATGGCATCACTATATACTAGTAGGATCCCCATTCTATTGCAAATGTGGTCTTATGACGATCTTCCTTGGCAATCCGGATCTCATGGCCTCCTACATTGTCTAACACTTCATCAGTGAATGGCGTAAGGAATGGGTCATGGAAATAGGCATCATTCAACTTCCTGAGATCTACGCAGATCCTTATCTCTCCTATCTTCTTGTCTTGTACCACCATAGGGCTAATCCATTCTGACTCTTCGACAGGTTCTATGATCCCTGCTTCCATCATTCTATCGAGCTCAATCTTCACTTTCTCCTTATATTTAGGGTTCAATCTGTAAGGTCTCTATTTGACTAGTCTGGCATCTGGTTTCAAAGGGATCCTCATCTATCCCATAGGCCCTTTAATACCCTTCATATCAGTGAATTTGGTTGGAAACAAGTCCTGCTATTCATGCAGTAACTCTATAATCTTGTCAATAGTGGCAGCATCCCAATAGTCTCCAACATTGGCAAGCTTCGGTGTTTTCTCTGTCCTAATATGGACTTTCTTGATCTTGATCGGCTTTCCAATGAAAGGTAGCTCAAATCGTGGTCCTTCTATATCTCTTTGGCCTTCTGTTTCGATGATGTTCACCTTCCTAGGATCATCATCTTCATCAACATTGATGTTGTAACAGCCTTGCAGTTTCTGGAGGGGTGCAGTCCATTCATCCTCTTCTTGTTCTAAAGGGAGGCTAGATGCCTCCTCAAACACTTTCTGTCATACAATCTATAATCCTTGGTCTACTGAAGGATATTGAATTTCGAATAAGAAGCTAGTTATAAAACTCTGGGCCATACCTTCCCAATCTACAGTGATGAGGCACATTTCTGCTTGAAGATACCAGTTGATAGGGGTTGTGTCCAGCATGTTAATGAATTTGTGCACCCACTGCTCTTGAGGAATTTTGATCCATGCTTCCTCGCAACTTTGCACATGGTCCTTCAGACATATTTGACCTGTGTACCTAACTTCCCAGCCTTGTACTTGCACTGAGAACCACACTGTCATCAAAGTATGACATTGTACCCAGTCTATAATGTTGTCTTTGTGTGTCCCCCACTATCTTTCTGGTGTTTCTTTCAAGGCCTCGTCCATTGCCAACAACCTCTGTTGTATTGGTACAATTTCTTCAAAGTTCAACAAGAAGGTTTCTAAAGGATTCAGACCATCAAAGGTGGGTAGGTTACTCATTGTTGTGTCGATCCAGTGAACTTCTCTAGTTAATCTAGCGCATCGCCTTGTTGACACTTCATACATTTTGTTCTGCCAGTTCTCTAGTGCTTCTTCTTAATCATATGAACATGCATTGTCACTTCGCCAGCTTAGGTTCCTATTCACCGTAGGATTAATGTAATCCTATTGTCTGGCTATTAATTTGTATATGTTTTCCAGTTCATATGCACGGTCTTGTTCTCTAATAGGTTTTGTGTATCGTTGACCTTCATCGGGATCCAAGGGTGTAATGAACCTAAGGCCCTCTCCTTCAAACATCATTCGTCTTTTCTTTAAATCAACCATAGTGGAATTATTGAAAGCCCAATCAATTCCTAACAATGCAGGGTAAGGAAAGTTGTCATCAACTATCTCAATCACCTCGAAGTCTACAAACTTCCTTACTCCATCGATGTCCACAGGGACATGTTCCAATATTCCAAAGGGGCTTATAGCTTGCTAATTAGCCATCCTAAGCCTAATAGGGGAATATATCAACTTAGGTTTTCCCATCAATGCCCAGGTCTGCTTTGTCATGACATTGACCTCTGACCCCAAGTTGAGGACCACATAATCTATATCATACTCTCCTATTTGAGAATTCAAGTGTAATTCCTTGTTTTTCCTTCTCCTTTTAGAGACTTGTTGTGCTGCTCTATTCAGTAAGGGATCTATCTTTCCTAGCTCATACCGTCTAATTAAATTTTTTAGTTCTTGTATAGCGCTTTCATCCTGAATCAACTTAATACAAGTATATAAGAATTCCATGAGCTTGTTTACCTCTTTTCCTTCTTTTCGCAGAGAAGACTGATCGAATTCTAGAGGCATTCCATATTCTCTTACTTCTAGTCAAGTCTTTGATGAAGAACCTTGGTCTCCCCTGAATTATTTTCTTGCCTCCTCAAACATTTTTTTTTCTTTCTTTGCATCCAAAGTTTGTGTCTCCTCTACATCTGTCCTAACTCCTGATTCTTCTGTAGTTTTTCCTTGGGTCACTTTGTATTCTCATGTAACAACGCCTCCTCTGGTGATAACAGCGACTCTAGGGTCCTCTCCGCAAGGTTCAACGTATATCAGTTGCACTTGCGGGTTCTCCTGAGGTCCTCGTCTCTCCTGAAACTTAGCTAGCAGCACATGGAAATCTTCTATAACATGTTCGAATGAAATGCAGTAGCTGCAAGTCATACAAGGATTCTAATAGTCCCTTGTTAAGTGTCATGGTTGTGTGCAGTTGTAACAGATGATGTGTCCTTGACCTCGACCCACACCTCCTCCTCGTCCTCTTCCTCTGAATCCACCATGAGGGTTGAAGTTTCCTCTTTCTGGAGAATTATACTGTGTAGTGTTTCCTTCTTGTTGTACTTCACCTTGAATTTTGTATATATCCCTTGACCTTTCGAGCATGAGTTCATAAGCCCTACAATCCCGATCATCATGCTCCATGGACTTGTATAACGTGCAATACAAATTTGTGGGTGTCTGAACATATTTTTTCATGTAATAGCACTCACCGGGATGATGTCTATTTCTCCAAACCTCGCACTAGGGTAGGGTGACTTTCTTCAAGGGGATCGAAGCTACAGAGGCCAAGTATTCATGAAATAGGGGACAGTGTTCCTTGTCATGGCCTTCTTATTTGCATCTGACACACCATATGTCTTCTCTTTTATCTTTTCCCTTGACTTTCTTCATATCTTCCACCTACAGAGACAAACTAGTTAGCTGACTCAAGATTTGATTCATACCTGAGATGGATTCTCCTATAGGGGTTGATTCTAACTTCATGGCGATCTCCAGTGCCTCAGACTGCGAATAAATCTTTTGTTGCATCAGAGGAAATTTGATATGTGGTAAGAGAGCAGCAATGAACCATTCCTTGTTCTGCTCATATGGGATTTGAAAACTCAGATGGATTTTCAAGGTCTTAAATCTTTGATCGAACTCCCACATGGGTTCAACTGTTCTCTGCTTGATTTATTTTAGTTCTATAATGCACTACGATTCTGACTTAGGTTTCTTGAATTCAACAATTAGCGAAGTCTTAATGGCATTCAACGATTTAGGTGTAGCTCCTTGGACAAATTTCATGTACCAGCTCAGTGCATGATCTCTTAGGGTAGTACCGAACTGAGCTCATTTGACAGCTTTGTCGGTGATATTCGTAATGCTCCACATGGCTTCATAGAGAAACTAGTGTTGTTCAGGGTCTTCAGATCCATCTCCTCTAAAGGTGGGTAACCTCGTCTCATCTGCCATAGATCTTCCTAGGTTTCCTGACTGAGTATGTGGTGGAATACTAGTGACAATTCTCTGAGTGCTCTGATAACTTAGGTTACTCTGGTTACTTAATGTTGTTGAATCAACAAGAGGAGTAATAGTACTTACTTCAACAGTCTGCGTAGTTCCTGAAGTTTTTGGCTCTTCCCAACGAGGTTCTTCAGCTTCCTCTTCCTATGCCCTAGCAGGTTTTGAATTCTCTTCGTTCGTCAGATCTGTTTCTTCTCCACTGTAGAAACCCTTGCCCCCGTAATTCTTCTTAAATAGGTTCACAAGAGGAACTTCTTTGAATGCTCTGCCACTGCACGTATGTCCATCCTCTCTGTCGTTGTCGCTGTCTAAATTCTTGAACATTAGCCTTTCCCAATTTGACCAACTATTGTATCTTCGAGATGTTCTTCTCATGCAATAGCATCTAGGTCCCTTAAAGAGATATATCTATGCTTGGCTATATGACTCTACTCTATCAACAACAAACTCAGTGAAATACCCTCCAATGGTACTATCAAACCAGTGATATACTTCTCTTGACATGGTGTTATCAAATCTCTTGACCTTCTTGATCAGCGTCGACGTCCAAACCATAGGTGGCCTAGATCTGATCTCAAATTGGGTATCTGCTAACCTAGCTAGCCACTCGTATAACTCCTGATGGATTCCTCCAAAGAAAATCTCATGTATATCAATAAAGATATATCTTTCTAACCAATCCTCTGTACTAAGATTAGGGTTCTTGTTCCGGGCTTCAACGAAGTCCTTTTCTTGATCTTCTATCCACTTCTAAATCTCTATCTTCGATGGAAACCACCTTGACATTCTCTCAAGAATATTCTTGTCCCGAAAACAGAACCATTTGTTGGCACAGGGGCAAACCCAAGGTTCAACTACAAGAGCACCCCAACAAGCCCTAACTACTGTCCCTTTCGGAAAATCTATGAGGTAGATGTAGTCTCACCCGAAGTAGCTATGAGGGGGTTGTAGGACAAATATGTCTACAACCAAAGGGGATATCAAGTGGATCCAATAAAAGAACAATACAACATTTATATATCACTTGCCAGCTCAGATCTACTCCACACAACTATCTATCAGATCTAACACAACAATACAATAACAATATACCAAATGGCAAAGAACATATCATCAATCACGAACAACGCAAGATATACGTGGTTCACCCTCTCCCTAGGGCTACGTCCACATAATTGTTCTTTATAATATATTAAGATGAAGCATATAGTTCTTTTATGCTCTCTTAGCTAACAGATCTTCTTTCTTCTCCTCTCTGTTTCTCCCCTCCCTGCGCACCCAGTTACAGGACTGATCTTCGCACCCAGTTGAAGATCTTACAATCCCATAAGGCTCTACACTTAGCACTTCTCTCTCACACAATAATAATCACTCATGCCAATAACGAAACTAGAACAAACCCTCTTCCCTCATCTAGGTTCTTATTTATACATTACAATAGCTCACCGACAGCCTTAGGCCGAAACCTAGGTGTCAAAACCCTAGATACCAAAACCCTAGGTGTCTAAAACCCTAGGTCAACTTGACCCGCGTTTTCAGTGCTTCACCAGCATGTCTTTCCTTCCTTCCCGCACGGTGGTCCAAAGAATCCAACGGTGGCTTTTTTCGCTTGCTGAGTTGTCCACAATCCTTCTTCCTTGTTGATCCTTCATCCTTGGTCTCCTCGTCCAACGACTTGCTTTCTCTTACTTCGCTCTGTCTTTTCTTCTCTTCTATTCACTTCGACCTAGTAACAGTCACTATGTCTTCTATGTAGCTCACATTCCTTCCTTGTTGCCTTAATCTTCGCTTACTTCCATACCCAAGGGCCAACATGTCCCCATACCCCTATAAATTTTTGTTCATAAAAAGTTTTGGTGTATATTAAATGCTATATCTATTGCATTAAGAGAACGCACGTGCTCATATGACTTGATTGAGTTGGTCATTTATTCTCAGCAGGAATATGTGTGCATTCCTAGAATGCACACGTGCTTTAGTGTGTGCATGTTCTAGGAACGTGTACGTGTTCCCACTGGGAATGTTTTGGTTCCAGGCACACCCCACCTTATCTATCTCACGGTCAAGGAAAAATCGTGATAACATTTTGGAGCGATTTTTTAGAGTTTTGGAGCTGAATATTGAAGAACCAGTTTGTCAAGAGTGAAGAGTGAACACCTGTGTGATTTTCACTATAACAACAAGTGATTGTACACATGTTTTATTTTTATTTTTTTTAAATTGTTAAATTGATTATGATTATTTTTTGATGAATTTTATAAAATGATGTTATTTAAGCAATCAAATGGATCTAGTTTGAGTGATTGGAAGGAATGATTATTATCCTTCCCACTTAAGTTTTGTGTTTATTAGTGACATGTTGACAAAGACCTGAGTTTAACAGATTCTAGTTTACCGTTAGTACCATTCTTCAAATAAGAGGAAGTGTTCATGGGTTTAGTGGGATATATATATATATATATATTCCAATTTTAAGTCAACTCGGTATAACTCTAGTGGCTAAGAGGAAAGTTGTTATCCTCTCCATTTAGATTCAACTCCCACTTTGTGACATGCTTTATATCCTCCTTCACTCAAATTCAAATCCCATTTTATAACATACTTATTTTTTTTATGTCAATTATTATTAAATGTTGAAAAAAAATATTTTTTATTAAATACAATAACAAATTTTGTTAAAACCTTTTTACTATTATAACCCTTATTCCTTAATAAATTTTATGAAAAAATAATATAAAAATAAACTTTCCAATTTATTTAAAGGCTATTTTTTTTTAACCTCACACTTTTAGCTAAATGAAAAGTCTTCCTCTTAAATTTGGGTTATGATTTAAACAATATCATTGTATAACAGACTCTAATTTGAGCAATGATTTAGACATTATCACTGCATTATACATATAAACATAATCAATGTTAAAGTGGAAATGGAGAAGAGGATCATATTAATATGTCATTATGTACACCTAAATTTGGGTTATGATTTAAACAATATCATTGTAAAATATACTCTAATTTGAGCGATGATTTAGACATTATCACTGCATTATACATATAAAAATAATCAATGTTAAAGTGGAAATGGAGAAGAGGATCATATAAATATGTCATTATATACACCTAAATTGGGGTCATGATTTAGACATTATCATTAATTATTTAGACGTTATCATTGATTATAAATATTTATAAATATAAAAGTAATCACTAAAATGGCAATCCTTCCTTCTATGGAAAATGGATTTTGAATTATGATTTAGATATTTTATTATATCATATATTAAAGATAATCATTAAAAATCTAATGATATGATAGATATTTTATTTATGGAAAATGGATTTTGAATTATGATTTAGATATTTTATTATATCATATATTAAAATAATCATTAAAAATCTAATGATATGATAGATATTTTATTATATCATATATTAAAGATAATCATTAAAAATCTAATGATATGATAGATATCATAATATATATAGAGAATATTAGTAAAATTATGTCAAAAATATTCAATAACATAGTTTAAAAAGCTAAAACAAAGTTGAACCATTATGTATATATACTTTAGATCTATGAAAGAGTATACTTTGAATCTATGAAAGAGTATACTTTGAACCTATAAATGAAGAGATTTGGTGTACCATGATGTGAATCTTTGGCCATTCACGACCCACAACATAATGAGAACCCACAATTGGAATAGAAATCCCATTANTATGAAAGAGTATACTTTGAATCTATGAAAGAGTATACTTTGAACCTATAAATGAAGAGATTTGGTGTACCATGATGTGAATCTTTGGCCATTCACGACCCACAACATAATGAGAACCCACAATTGGAATAGAAATCCCATTAATATGTCAATACTTATACTTATATATATGTTTTTTATTATATTTATATGTGAATTTTTAAAATTGTATGTCCATTCCTAATGTCCCTTTTGACCAAGTTCCTCAAGTTGAGGGTGAAGGACTTATTCTTAATATTAAATACAAGGGACAAGGTTGAGGTCCATTTCATATATATATATATATTAATATTAGATAAATCTTTAATATTAAATACAAGGAACAAGGTTAGGTCCATTTCATCTTTCATAGTAGAAAGAGATTGAACTTAACTTTCTTAAGAAGGTTAGACAAAACCAACAATACTAGATAATGGGTTTTAATTTCATTTTCTTCATTTATTTTTACCATTGGAAGAATAATGAGTTTTAATATTATTTTATTCATTTATTTTTACCATTTGGTAGTTACAAATTTCATCACTTTTTCTTTGAATTGTCGAAAGGACAAAGTCAACTAAGTAGGACAGGGGTAGTTGGGTGGGACATCTAGATGATGCCATTTGGATGCAGGATTGAAAATCAAGTATGAGACTAATAATGATGGAGAGTGTATCATGAATAACTTTTAAAAATTAGATTATTGCCTGATAATGACATAGGGATTAAATTTGTACAAAGATTATGAATAACTTTTAAAAATTAAATTATTGTTCAATAATAAGAAAATATTAAATTTGTGGTATGGAAAWGTTATATATAATGAATTAATATTTATTGTGTATTTTTATTAAAGTTCGTTATTTTAAAAGAACCAATTAGAGTATGGTTTAATGATAAATTAATAAAGATTTATTTAAACAAATTTATATTTGATAATCAATAAATTAGTTATCACATTCTCATTTATTTAAAAGATCAAAGCTAATTGATTTAAAAGCTCAAAGCTCTTATTGTGGCACATCTCATGGAATTGACACGGCTATAGAAAAAAAAAATGCATAGTTTTTATTAAAAAAAATTATATACTTTTTAATATAATTTAAAGGAGATTACTAATCACAAAAATAGTAAAAAAGGAAAAGCATTTCATTCAAAAGAGTACTTGTTATGGTATATGAAAATGTTGTAAAGAAATTTAATTGTAGAGAATAAGATCCTAGCAATCATATTGTAAAGGAAAAATATAAACTAGATACACAAACTAAACTTGTTGATTAAGTGGATCCATTGGAACTCCTCTCTAGATTTTCAAGACAATACTTTTCAATAACTCGTTTAGATGTCTTTAAGTTGGATATGAATAATGTGTAAATACCTTGCATATGTGTGCATTTTTTATACGTGTTAAAGGTAAATTACTAGTTTTAACCTTAATGCTATGTCAATGAAACCAAATAGAGAGAGAGAGAGAGAGAGAGAGAGAGGGGTATATATATATATAGATAGATATAGAGGTATATATATAGGTTTATGTAAATGATTAGTAATCGTCCAAAGTCAAAATCCTACTAGATAATGTATAAATAACAATTTGAGATGTATATGTTTTATGATTAAATTTCATAATGTAAATAATAGAAAACAAATTAGATAATGTATAAATAACAACTTGAGATTATATGTTTTACAATTAAGTTCCATGATGTAAATATTAGAAAATAAGTAGAGGTGACAGGAAAAGAAGCTATAGATTGCAATCTAATAGAGGGAAGAGAGATAATAATAAGGGCACATGGCACCTATAGATTATAGGCTTGAGATTAAACACTTGACATTGAACATTTCCATGCAAGCTTGTATAAAAGCTATTGTTTCCACATTATCAAATATTACTCATCACACTACCATTCTCTCCTACAACATCATGTGCATTCCATTCTACTATGTTAGTAACCTCTTCATGTTGTTCAATTGTTGTTAACTACCATGCACATAGAACTTCAGAGGATGGGAGCATAGGGATGAGATCATTGTGGAATAATAGTTTTATAAGGTTGAGGAAATGATTCCCTAGTTGAGTGGGTGGATTTAATAGGTCGACTATTGTTTATAGTGATATTATTTATGCATCCGTACATGGATGGTGGTGAAGAATAGAATGAAATTAGGAAGATAGGTGTTTGCATTGTTCTATTCAATGTGTAGGTTTATTGATCTAGGAGGATCTCAGTGGCCACCCACCTTGTCTAACTGGCTCAAAACTATTTTTTGGCAACTTACTATTTTTAGCAGTTTTTCGGATCCTGAACTTTTGGGGCCATTTTGGCGGCCTAAACAACGTATTTTCACGATCAAGAACCTAAATTATAGTCAAAGGATATTATCGATCCCCATAAATGAATCTCCTCATTATATATTTCCAATGAGCTATCGTGTGCCCTAAATGAAGATCGTATGCAAACGTTATGACACCTGGAAGTTGATGTACTAACTTACCCCAACAGGGCCCACATGACTTTTGGGGCTTCATCTCCTAGGGTTAGGTTTTTGGATGTCTAGGGTTTTGGAATTCATGTTTATTGTAAAAAGGACTTCAGAGCCTCATTGTACTCATCCTCTTATGAATGAGCGTAGTCGTCACATCTCTTCTTAGAGATAAGTTGCGACCATTCTAGCAAGGTTGTTTTTAGTCTGCATTTTATAGTTTACACCATATTTATTATGTAATAGAAGACACGTTTTACTGTATCTCTATTATTTTTCACTGTGTCTTTGTGTTAATATTATAAATATGTGGTTTCGTTTCATTCTTCTCATAAATCCAGATCAGTGGTATCAGAGCGATCTACTCCTTATCATTTTTTTAATGCATGTCCTTAACGTGGTCAGGGTATAGAGAGTGTTGGACACACCGACCACACTAAGAGGGGGGGTGAATCAATGTGGGGCTAGTTTTTCAAACTTTTCTTCACAAAAACTCCTTAGTTAGCAATCACCATTTACTCATCACTTATTATTTTCATTTATAACCAGTTGAATGTGAACATATATCAACAACAGATAAAAATAACATATACCATCAATAAGCCATCACCACAAAGAACACAATATGTATGTACAATTTTATTTTTATTATGGACTATATTCCTTGGGCTTATCAGCAACAACTGAATAGAGTTACAACTCCACAAGAGCACCAACTCTGCAATGCAAGACTCAATTTACACAACTCAACACCAACTGAGAGGAGGATTCAATCCTCAACAGATACCAATCTGTTAATAGGTACACGACCTATCAGTAGTGCAACACGCGTATTTACGCGCCCTACCAGTAGTACAACCCACTTATGTATGCGACCTATCTGTATTGCAACCTGCATATTCCCTCTGAACAATAAGGGTTTTCTCTCCTTGAAAAACTCAAATCCTCTACAGCCTTCAGTCACATCTACTTCTTCCTTTCACTGTCCAATTTTTACCATAACCAATCACAACACATCTATGCTCTCCAACAACTTACTCATGCTCCTCAACCATACAATATGAATGTTACTCAATCATAAGTAACCARTATAYTATGGCAACCATATCAGTACTGAATCATAAGAGTGTTGCACAYTCTATAAATTAACCAACATAACCATATCACAACATCCATACCAAGAATTCCTTAAGCATTCACCATACAATAAGAAAGAGTATCCATCAAGACAACTATGTAAACATACCATAACTTATATGACAAATTTGATCCCATAGAATGCAGATCTGGAACTTGATTTATCCTTCAGGAACCTGGCACCAGGTCACACTCAAGTCTCCATGACTTTGTTCAACTGTATGCGCTCTGATCTTCTTCATCCCATGTGTGTACGCGCTCTAGCTCACTTCAACCCGCATATGTACGTGCTCTAGCCCATTGGTGCTCATGTACTCCTTCAAAAACTAGGGTTTCTAAACTTATGAAACTTTCATTGTCAATATCTCAGAATTACAGAAACTTTGATGCGTCCATGAGATCATCCAGTCAATCTCTCTCTCAGAATATATATTCAATATGTTCTAAAGAGATATATTTTACAAGAGACCCTTGCCTCTTATTTATACTCTCCAAATAGCTTCCTTAGAAGCATATTCTTGGACACTTTGTCCACATAGCCACTTTGTCCACATAGTCACCTTGTCCACATAGTCACCTATGTCCATCTTTGTCCAATTTTCCACTTGTCCATATATCCAATAGCTACTTGACCACTTAACCCACTTTCTTCATTTTAGGGTTAACACTCTTATAACCACTTTCCATAATTAGAAAGTTCTTCATTTACTTTATTATTTAAATAATCCTCTTTGACTTTATCACTTCACTTTATTATTTAAATAATTTCTTGTTTGTAAGAACTTTGACTTCTTTGACCTTTTGGGGCTTCTAGACAACATATGAGGGTCCTCCAACTTCGTAAGGCCATAAATCTCAAACCGTGAGGAGTTATGTGACATTCCACATACCACCAGAAATGGCATGAMAAGCACTATCCATCTAGGATAATTTCACTGAAAAATTAATTGGTATTCATCTCATTATTCCACAATTAATAATGGGTTCTCTAACCATACTTCTAGGATAATTCAACCACAGAGCATCTTCCTGTGAGGGATTTCACCATAGGGGGACCACTTTGGAGTTCATCCATTTTTACTTCCTATCAACCATGACAAGACAATAATGAGTCATTGTTACATCAATCCAACTGGAATAACCCATGACAACACATTACTATGACATTGTCCCTTTGTCATTGATTCCATGCATGATCACATGATCCAATGATAAATACATTAATCAATCCATATATGCATCATATATCAATGACACCACATCGATCCATCTTTATATATGCATGAAATCATATATCAATGACTCCACTTGACATCAATGACAATACATACTTCATCAATATACTATGACAAGACATTGTTCCTTTGACATCAACATCAATCATTTAACATCAACATCAATCCTTTGAAATCAATGACAACATGATCCAACAATTCCCCCCTTTGGCATTGACGGCAATACCAACATTGATTTCAACACCAGTCATTGATGGAAACATGTAGAAATGGCATTTATATTCATCAATAGTCATCTCAATCACATCAATGTGACTATCTCTCCCCCTTTGACAACAATGGAAAAGGGTTGTTCCCTCCTTGGGGTTACTCCCCCTACCTAAAATCTCCTTGGGGATGCTCCCCCTGCCTGGATGCCTTCGATATTTCTATGAATATTCTCTCCCCTTTTTAACAAGGGATATCACTCTAATGTAATGCTGAAGACATATAGTTCATGTTCCCCTTGGAACCATGCCTTTGTTCTCTTTCTCCAACTAGATGGCTCTTTTTCCAAGTATTTATCTTTGCATATGATAAATATCTCCTCCTGGAATCATGGGGAGAAGAATGACTCCCCATATGGGTATGTCTCCCCCTATCTTCTCTGAAATATGAACAATATGCTAACCATTTCTCAACTAGAACATAGATCAATTGCTTTCAAGAATGATCTTCCCTTCCTATGACGATCCTTGGACCTGTCCATGCATCAAACTCGTTCCATACCATACATCATGAAGAAAAAAATGTGTCAACAATGAATTAAGAATCCTGAATAAAACATCAACCAAGTTCATCATGTGTCATATTGTGTTCCAACCATATGCCTCTACCAACATGCCAACCATGTGCCTCAAACAAGTGTCATATCACCCATGACATGCCTCTACCATGAACCAAGTGCCACAACCATGTATCTCAAAAAAGTGTCATATCACCCATGACATTCCTCTACCATGAACCAAGTGCCACAACCATGTATCTCAATCCTCAAGCATCATAACAAGTCTCTCAACTATATCATCCCATACATCATGTACCAAAGTATATGCTAAACAAGTAATACCAATGGTGTACTTTAGCCAAGTACTATCACCCACAAACATATACCATCTAAGAGTGAATCAACATTGCACTAAACATGTATCACCACTTGTACCAAGAAAGTGCATCAACCATGCACCAATACCACAACAAGATGAACTACAATCAAGATGTGTCCTCATACATGTATGTCATATCCACCATAAAACATGTGTCAATCATACTGTTAGTAGGTACCTTTAACAATGTACCAAAAGTGTGCCAAACATGCATCAACTATAGATTAAGCTATGACTCATCAATGGTGTACAACATGACCACCTCATCAACTCATCAACTGCATGTCCCAATATGTAGCTCAACCACATGCCAAATTCATGCACCAATATATCTAACAAATATGCCTCTAACAACACATCATCAGATATGTCAATGGAGCTCAAATATGTATCAACCATGTATCATAACAGATCTGCCTCAACCTCCATTCACTACAAAAAATACTAAGCATCCAAAAATACGTGTAATAGAAGTGTGCCTCAATAGATTAATGATATCTCTAGCTAGCGTCATCATTATATATATCTCATAACCAAGGTTCCATAACTTCACTGTCACAACCAACATTGTTCCTCAACATAAAAGTATCTCAATCCACACTCTAGGGTTAGTACCATGCATCTGAGATAGTCTTTCAACACTTAACCATATGTCATCACCATACATACATCAATTATGTATGCCAACATGTAATCATGAAAACCTGCAATAAAAACAAGTCAAACCCTGCAACACAAATTTATATCATCATACCATGCTTCAACCCATATACATAGCCTTTTTCCCAATGCTTTTACCATAGATACGCGTCCTTCTATACAAATAGCTCGCGTATGTACGTGACCTATTTATAGGTCAACTCACGTATGTACACGATTGTTACCAATGTAACCAATGTACTCTTCAGAAGATATCAAACTTGAGCTTCCCTTAAGGATGCCACTCTATTCTGATTGATCGGTCTTCTTCACCCACTTCTGAAAGTGTCCCAGCTTCTTAGAACTTAAGCTCTGAGCTTCCATATTTCCAACATTGTCTTCTTTTCTAACCTCATGTGTTCTTCTAGTCATACTATATGAAACACTCCTCATGGATTGTCTTTTTGTGTTCCAGCGATCCTGGGATTTGTGGTCGAATCCACTACATTTGTAACATCTCATGGTGTGACAATGAGAAGCAATGTGTCCTACTTGATTACATATCCAACACCTTAGGGTGTCATGAAGTCTTTCATTATCTCTCCTTGCATAATATCTGCATTCCAAAGCTTTGTAACCATATTCATTACATGAGTAACATTTACCATAATTTTTTTTTTCATACCTTCGCTTTGGTGTCCATATTGAAAGTGTATCTCTTTTGACTTTGCTTTAAGGTGTAAATATGTATTCTTGATGTCTTCCTTGATTTGTTCTTTTGAAACTTTCCTTGTCTTGTGTATATGGTTGAATTGCAACATTATTTCCATCCTTTGATAGTGAAGGACTTACCTCATGCTTCTTTGAGGTTCTTGCTTCAATATGTGTAGCTTCTTTGTTGTATCCAAGACCTAATTTATCATTTGGTGATCTTTGACTATCCAAGATCTCATTCAAGATTGTTGAGCTATTCAAGAATTTGTTTGACTTCTGTACTTTCTTTCTAATATCAACAACTTCAACTTCCAACTTATGACATGACTCTTCCTTTTCATTTACTTGATTCTTTACTAATTCCTCTACCCTTTTGGCTTCTTCAATTTTGGTCTTGAGATGGATATTAACTTCAATACTTTTGCTAATGTCATCATCTACCTTCTTATTTTCTTCTATATCATTCTTTAGTCTTTTTATCTCTTATTCTTTTTCTTCTAATTGAGACCTCTTACTTTCTTCTTGTTCCTTGAGCATTTTCTTTAGTTTCAAAATATGCTTTTGATTATTTTCAAGAAACCTTTTAGTGTTCTCCGAAAGATAGCTATAATCTATATAACTATGGTCATAGTTGTATTCATGTAGACCCCAATCAGCTTTCTTTATAAGCTTTGAAAGTTCTTCTTCTGCTTCTTCCATGGGATAATCATCATTTGATTCTTCACAAACTATTTCTAGATCTTCTTCTTCACATGTAGAGAAACATTCAACTTCATCACATTTA
>SNQJ01S0003395.1:78215-92554 GCA_010110895.2 Picea sitchensis | reverse complement strand
TGATATGGTTTCCATAGTATACTGGTTACTTATGATTGAGTAACATTCATATTGTATGGTTGAGGAACATGAGTAAGTTGTTGGAGATCATAGATGTGTTGTGATTGGTTATGGTATAGATTGGATAGTGAAAGGAATAAGTATATGTGACTGAAGGCTGCAGAGGATCTAAGTTTTTCAAGGAGAGAAAACCCTAACTGTTCATAGGGTATCGCAAGCTGCAGTACAGATAGGCCGTGTACATATGTGGGTTGTACTACTGGTAGGGCACGTACATACGCGTGTTGCATTACTGACAGGTCATGTACCTGTTGACAGATTAGTATCTGTTGAGGATTGAATCCTCTTCTTAGTTGGTGTTGAGTTGTGTAAGTTGAGTCTTGCATTGCAGAGTTGGTGCTCTTGTGGAGTTGTAACTCTATTCAATTGTTGTTGATAAACCCAAGGATTGTAATCCATAATAAAAATAAAATTGTACATACATATTGTGTTCGTTGTGTTCTTTGTGGTGATGGCTTATTGATGATATATATTGTTGTTATTTGTTGTTGATATATGTTCACATTCAACTGGTTATAAATGATAGTAATAAGTGATGCATAAATGGTAATTGCTAACTAAGGAGTTTTTGTGAAGGAAAGTTTGAAAAAATATCCCTACATTGATTCACCCGCCCTCTCAGTGTGGTTGGTGTGTCCAACACTCTCTATACCTTGACTGTGTCAGGGACATGCATTAAAAAAACGACAAGGAGTAGATCGCTCTAATACCACTGATCCGGATTTATGAGCGGAATGAAATGAAACCACAAATTTATAATATTAACACAAAGAAATAGTGAAAAATAACAGAGATACAGTAAAACTTGGCTTCTATTAAATAAGAAATATGTTGAAAACTATAAAATGAAAACTAAAAACAAGCTTGCTAGAGTGGTCACAGCTTATCTCTGAGAAGAGATGTGATGACTATGCTTATTTGCAAGAAGATGAGTACAATGAGGCTTTGAAGTCATTTTTGCAATAAACATGAATTACAAAACCCTATACATCCAAAAACCTAACCCTAGGAGATGAAGCCCCAAAAGTCATGTGGGCCCCATTGGGATAAGTTAGTACATCAACTTCCCGGTGTCATAACTTTTGCATACGATCTTCGTTTATGGTGCACGATAGCTCGTTGGAAAGGTATTAACAAGGAGATTCATTTATGGGGATAAATAAGATCCTTTGACTATCATTTAGGTTACTGATCGTGAAAAAAGGTCGTTTAGGCCCTCAAAATGGCCCCATAAGTTCAGGAACCGAAAAACTGCTAAAAATAGTAAGTTGCCAAAAAACAGTTTTGAGCCAGCTGGACAAGGTGGATGGCCACTGAGATCCTCCTGAATCAATGAACCTACACATTGAATAGAACAATGCAAACACCTGTCATCCAAATTTTATTCTACTCTTCACCACCATCCCTATATGGATGCCGAAATAATATCACTATAAACAATAGTCGACTTATTAAACCCACCCACTCAACTAGGGAATCATTTCCTCAACCCTATAAAACTATTATTCCACAATGATCTCATCCTATGCTCCCATCCTTTGAAGTTCCGTGTACATGGTAGGTAGTTAACAACAATAGAACAACATGAAGAGGTTGCTAACATAGTAGAATGGAATGCACATGATGTTGTAGGAGAGAAGGATAGTGTGGATGAGTAATATTTGCTAATGTGGAAACAATAGCTTTTATATAAGATTGCATGGAAATGTTCAATGTTTAGTGTTTAATCTCAAGCCTATATTCTACAGGTGCCATGTGCCCTTATTATTATCTCTCTTCCCTCTCTTAGATAGCAGTGCCCTTATTATTATCTCTCTTCCCTCTCTTAGTTAGCAATCTATAGTTTTTTTTTTCATGTTACCTCTACTTATTTTCTATTATTTACATTATGGAACTTAATTGTAAAACATATACATCTCAAGTTGTTATTTATACATTATCTAGTTTATTCATCATGGAAGTTAATCATAAAACGTATACATCACAAGTTGTTATTTATACATTATCTAGTGGGATTTTGGCGCTAGACGATTACTAATCATTTACATGACCATATATATATTTTTTTATTGACATAGCACATAAACCCCCCCACACACACACACATATATATATATATATATATATATATATATATATATAAATATATATATAAATATATATATATATATAAATATATATATAAATATAAAAGGTTTCACTGACATAACACTAAGGTTAAAGCTAGTAATTACCTCTAACGCGTATAAAAAATGCACACATATGCAAGGTATTTACACATTATTCATGTCCAACTTAAAGATATCGAAACGAGTTATTGAAAAGTATTATCTTGAAAATCTAGAGAGGAGTTCCAATGGATCCACTTAATCAACAAGTTTAGTTTGTGTATCTAGTTTGTATTTTTCCTTTAAAATAGGATTGCTAGGATCTTATTCTCTACAATTAAATTTTTTTACAACATTTTTATACACCATAACAAGTACTCTTTTGAATGAAATGCTTTTCCTTTTTTACTATATTTGTGATTAGTAATCTCCTTTAAATTATATTAAGAAGTGTATAATTTTTTTAAATAAAAACTATGCATTTTTTTTACTATAGCAGTGTCAATTCCATGAGATGTGCCACAATAAGTGCTTTGAGCTTTTAAATAAATTAGCTTTGAGCTTTTAAATAAATGAGAATGTGATAACTAATTTATTGAGAATCAAATATAAATTTGTTTAAATAAATTTTCGTTAATTTACCATTAAATTATATTTTAATTGGTTCTTTTAAAATAACAAACTTTAATAAAAATACACAATAAACATTAATTCATTATAATAATAATCTATTTTTAAAGTCAGGGGTAAGCTTCATTAAATTGGTGTATGAGACTTCTTTGTTTGTGGGACAAGCGATCCCTTCCGTCCTGCGATTTGACTGGTAAAGTCTACAGAGATATACATACCCTACTCCCCTCTGGATTTGAACTTGTTACCTCTTAGAAGGAATCACATGTTCTTAACCATTAGACCCACTTAAGTTGTATACATAACCTTTACATACCACAAATTTAGTCATTTTCTCATTATTGAACAATAATTTAATTTTTAAAAATTATTCATAGTTTCTGCAAAAATTTAATCCCTATCTCGTTATCAAACAATAATCTAATTTTAAAAAGTTATTCATGATACACTCTCCATCATTATTAGTCTCATACTTGATTTTCAATCCTGCATCCAAATGGCATCATCTAGATGTCCCACCCAACTACCCCTGTCTTACTTAGTTGACTTTGTCCTATGGACAATTCGAAGAAAAAGTGATATGAAATTTGCAACTACCAAATGGTAAAAATAATTGAATAAAATGATATTAAAAGCCATTATTTTGCAAATGGTAAAAATAAATGAAGAAAATGATATTAAGACCCATTATCTACTCTTCTTGGTTTTGTCTAACCTTCTTAGGAAAGTTAAGTTCAATCTCCTTCTACCATGAAAGATGAAATGGACCTAACCTTGTTCCTTGAATTTAATATTAAGGATCTATGTAATATTAAAATATACATATATATATATATAGATGAAATGGACCTCAACCTTGTCCCTTGTATTTAATGTTAAGAATAAGACCTTCACTCTCAACTTGAGCAACTTGGTCAAAAAGGACATTAGGAATGGACATACAATTTTAAAAATTCACATATAAATATAATAAAAAACATATATATATAAGTATAAGTATTGACTCTAGTTTAATATTAATGGGATTTCTATTTCAATTGTGGGTTCTCATTATGTTGTGGGCCCTGAATGGCCAAAGCTTCACATCGTGGTACACCAAATCTCTTCCTTTATAGGTTCAAAATATACTCTTTCATAGATTCAAAGTATATATACATAATGGTTCAACTTTGTTTTAGCTTTTTAAACTATGTTATTGAATATTTTTGACATAATTTTAATAATATTCTCTATATATATTATAATGTCTTATCCTATCATTATGATTTTAATAATTACCTTTAATATATGATATAATAAAATATTTAAATCATAATCCAAAGGATTGCCATTTTCGTGATTACCTTTATATTTATAATCAATGATAACGTCTAAAAAATCAATGATAATGTCTAAATCATGACCCCAATTTAGGTGTACATAATGACATATTTATATGATCCTCTTCTCAATTTCCACTTTAACATTGATTATCTTTATATGTATAATGACCCCAATTTAGGTGTACATAATGACATATTTATATGATCCTCTTCTCAATTTCCACTTTAACATTGATTATCTTTATATGTATAATGCAGTGATAATGTCTAAATCATCGCTCAAATTAGAGTCTATTATACAATGATATTGTCTAAATCATAACCCAAATTTAAGAGGAAGACTTTTCATTTAGCTAAAAGTGTTACTGAAAAGGAAGTTAAAAAAAAATAGCCTTTAAATAAATTAATAAATTGGAATTCACATGGATAGATAGATAAGTTTATTTTTATATTGTTTTTTCACAAAATTTATTAAGGAATTAGGGTTATAATAGTAAAAAGGTTTTAACAAAATTTGTTATTGAATTTAATAGAAAATAATTGGTTTTCAACATTTAATAATAATTGACATAAAAAAAAAAGTATGTCACAAAATGGGAAATGAATTTGAGTGAAGGAGGATATCAAGCATGTCACGAAGTAGGATTTGAATCTGAGTGGAGAGGATAACAACTTTCTTCTTAGCCACTAGAGTTACACCGAGTTGACTTAAAATTGGAATATATATATCTCACTAAACCCATGAACACTTCCTCTTATTTGAAGAATGGTACTAAAGTTAAACTAGAATCTGCAAAACTCAAGTCTTTGTCAACATGTCACTAATAAACACAAAAATTAAGTGGGAAGGATAATAATCATTCCTTCCAATCACTCAAACTAGATCCAATTGATTGCTTAAAAAACATCATTTTATAAAATTCATCAAAAAATAATCATAATCAATTCAACAATTTAAAAAAAATAAAAATAAAACATTTGTAAATTTTCAGACCCCACCTAGTTTCAAGTCTCGCTGATTTTTCACAATGTTTAATGCCCAAAACCCAGTTTTATGACAACCATAAATACTCAACATATAAACAAAATTTCAGAATTGAAACATGAGGATTTTGAACAACATTTAATGCAGAAATAAATTTTTATCAGCAACACTATATTCAGAAAATAAAATGCACAGATATTTTTGGTCAAACTTGACCATGGAAAAACCCACAAGGGGAAAACCAGTGAGAGGGATTTTTATTATTTTCAGAGCTCAGAGAAATCTTCTGTTACAACAAAAAATTTATAGCGAAAATTTCACAAACTTATCTCAAAACAAATTAGCCAAATCTCCTTCTGAACAACCCCCAAATCTGCTCCTCGATTTCTATGCAAGAAATTTGTACCATTGTACATATGTCACAGAAGTAAATGTTTTACGGTCTGTCTAGAAAATCATGCCACAATTTCTGGGTATGTTGTACGGATTTTCCAGCGATAAATGTGCCTCAAAAAATGTGCCAAACTGCCTCAAAATGCATGCACCCTTTCTGTTGTACGGGTTGTACCTTTATCAGTTGTACGAACTCCTCGAATCCATATTGTACATCTTATCTTTTGGATGTACCTTTTGCCTCAATTTGCATGATGTACCTTACCTTGGAATGTGTGTCAATGCTCAACATCTTTCTCTCTTCTCTTGCTCGACTTCTCCTCTTTCTCTTGCTCTCTCAAAAATTCGTTCAACTACCCAAAATGGGTGCGCCCTCCTTACCCTAATCAAGTCAATGAGTTGAAGGTGAAAGGTCATCTCATCCAATGGATGAGATTAGACGAGATGAGTGGTGGATATTAAATCACTTAACTCACCCACTTTCCCTAAGTTCAAAAAGTCACCTTTTAATTTATATCTCATAAATTAAATGTCTAAGGTCCACATTAGGCATTTTCCCACCCCTTAGGCGCCTAGGTGATGATAAATACTTGCCTAGGTACTTTTTAATTATTTTTAACACTCCCTCTTACCAAGGAAGGTGTTACTCACCACTCTAAGCTTATCTCTTAAAAATACAAACTTGCATTTTCCCAAAGCTTTAGTGAGTATGTCTGCAACCTTCTCATCTATAGATATATACTGTAGATCAGTTGATCCTCTCTGAACATAATCCCAAATGAAGTGATATTGAATCTCAATGTTCTTAGACCTATCATGGGTCTCAACTGCACACCAAATAATCCCACCAAGAATTTGCGAAGCCAAAGGGCCTCACAACTGGCCTGATTGGTAGCCATATACTCAGCCTCTGTAGAACTCAAAGCTACTAACTTTTGCTTCTGAATGAACCAAGACACCACTATTGATCCAAATCTGAAACAACATCCAAAAGTACTCTTCATGTCACTAACATGTCCTTCCCAATCTGAATATGTATAGCCCACCAATCGAACTACATCCCCTCTTAGATAGTCCAAGCCATAATCCATTGTACCACAAAGATACTTGAGCACATGTTTTGTTGCCACCCAATGCACTCTCCTAGGATCCACCACAAACTAACTAAGAGTGTTGAAAACAAAACAAATATTTGGTCTGGTATTGACCAAATACATCAACAAACTGATCAACTGACAATATAAACTGGGATCAACCAACTATGACTTAGAATCATGGAGCTTCTTCCAGTTAGTAATCATGGGTGTGGTCATGGGCCTACAATCCTCTATCTGGAATCTCCTCAGAATGTCACAATCATACTTTCCCTATCCCAGAAATATGTGTCTAGGCTCCTGCCAAACCTCCAACCCCAAAAAATAATGCATCAGTCCAATATCTCTCATCTTGAACTCTGAAGCAAGGCTCTCCTTGTAGCTAGTAATGAGTCTCTCAACCCCTATAATGAAAACATCACCAATATATATCAAGAGTATGAGAAGATCCTCTCCAACCATAATGAAGTATAGGTTGGGATCCGCCTCACTCTTCTCGAAGCCCAACTGCTGCAAGTAGGCATCAATCATAGAATACTAAGCTCTGGGATCTTGTTTCATCCCATACAATGCCTTCTTCAGTCTGCACACATGAGACTCTATCCCATGCACCTCAAATCCCAATGGCTTCTCAATGTACACCTCCTCCTGTATGAGACCATTCAGAAATGTGCTCTTCACATCCATCTGATGGATCTTCCAACCCATATCTGCTGCAATAGAGGTCATTGCCCTGATCGAGGTATATCTAGCAACCGAAGCGAAGGTATCATCATAATCAACTCCCTCAACCTATGAGAACCCCTGAGCCACAAAACGAGCTTTGTACTTCTCAATTATGCCATCTACAACATACTTGAGTTTGTAGAGCCACCTAAAAGTCACCACTAACTTCCCCTCAGGTCTAGGAACAATCTCCCAAACATCATTCTTCATGATGGTTTTATACTCTTCCATCATGGCATCTTTCCAAACCTGTCTGTCAAAAACCTCCTCAAAAGTGGAAGGCTCAGAATCCATGATGTTTCTCGCCATCGCAATGTAGCTGCAAAATCTCTCATGAGGTTTACTCTCCCTCACAGCCTGCCTGGGATTCCCCACAAAACCTTGTGCCTCTCTCAGAGTGTCTTGAAGCCACTTGAGCTTCCTCCTCTCTAAAGTAGTGTCCCATGGAGGGGACTCCCCCTTCTCAACCCCATCACCTAAAGACTGTGAACCTAAAGTAGGATTTGGAGCACTCGATCATGAAATCTAGGGACCATTAACCTATTATCCTAACACTTGTGGTATTGTGCCTTGTGGACCAGTCGTCACTGAAACTGATGGACCTAAACTCTGTGTCATTGAAGTCTATTATGGAATGACCTGAATCTGAGGTGATGACTTATCACCCCTTTCAGTCCCTCGTGACTTCATAAAGTCTCTATCCTCATCAAATCTCACATCCCTTCTCAAAACTGGCTTCCTCAAGGAAGGGATGTATATGAGGAAAGCCTTTGAAGTCTCGCTATACCCAACAAAAATCCCCTTTTCTGTCGTGGGCCCTATCTTTGTCCTCTTATAATAATGGACATGTGAATATGTAAGGCACCCAAAAATCCTAAAGTGCCCAACCTCAGGCTTCTTCCCAGAGAAAGCCTCCTCAGGAGTCTTATCCCCCAATGCTCTGTGTGGACTCATGTTCTACAGATAAATTGCAGTGTAACATGCCTCATCCCAAAGAAAGAGTGGCATCCCCTGATCATGCAACATGGCTCTCGAAGCCTCGACTATGGCCCTGTTCTTTCTCTCTAAAATGCCATTTTGATGTGGGTTGTAAGGAATAATCAACTCCCTCTTGATTCCCTCTCCCGCATAGAAGTCATTAAACTCATTGGAGGTATAGTCACCCCCATTATCTGTCCTCAGTACTCTAATTTTCCTCATAGTCTAGTTCTCCACAAGAGCTTTAAACTCTTGGAATCGATTTAAGACCTTTCCTTTGGTACTCATGAATAAAATCCAAGACTTCTGAGAGAAGTCATCAATGAATATTACATAGTACAAACAACCACTCAAAGATGCATAATACATAGGACCACATACATCAGAATGAATCAGATCAAGTATACATGTTGATCTGTTGTCACTGCTTGGAAAATAAGTCTTGGTGTACTTTCCCAAAACACACCCCTTGCACAACTCCTAGTGCTATGTACTGAACTTCATCACTCCAGTCACAATATCCCTCAGTATCCTCAGATCCCCATGATGGAAATGGGCCATTATTCTATGTCATATCTCACAAAGATCATTGCTACTGGTAGTATGATATAATTCACTATCAGGATGAAACTTGATATTGTACAACTTCTCATCTCAAGTCCCAATCACTTTGGCCGAAGTGATACTGGAACCATTAGGAAATAGGAGGACCTATCCATCACAGAACAACACCTCATATCCCCTCTCCTCAATAGTAGAAACTGAAATCAAATTCTTCTTCAAGCCAGGAACATATAGGACATCTCTCAACAACATGGGAGGTTGAGACTCCCTATGAAATGATATTGTCCCACTACCAACTACATTGACCACCCGCTCATCTCCAAGCACTACCTCAAGAACACCAATCTGTGTAAGATCTGTGAAATTCTCACGAACACTTGTCATATGGCAGGAGGCACCACTGTCAATATACCAAACATTGGAATGTGTGGCTCTAGTGGAAATACAAACCACTAAGGAAAAATCCTTATCGAACTTGGTGGAAAACTCCTCCACCTATGTTGAAGTTATTTTATGCTTCTTCTTCTTGTTAGGATATTGTCCTGCATAGTTCCCAAACTTATGACATGAAAAGCACTTGACTTTTCTTATCTCCTTCTTCCCTTCACTCTTCAGTTTGTTTCCTCCCTTAGGACCCTTTTTTAATTTCTTCTTGTTGTTAGAAGCAAGAGCCACATTGTCCTCATCATTACCAGTAGATGAACTTCCAAGCACATAACCTCTCCTGGTTTCCACCTGAACAAAGTCATCCCAAATACGTTCCCACTTGGGAAGATTCTCCCTAGCCACAATGCCCTCAACAAAAACAACCCATTGTTTGGTCACCCCATTCAATGTTGTCCTCACAAGTTCACTTTCAACAATGGCCTCCCCAATAACTCCAAGTTCATCTCTCACCTATTTCAACTTGGTAAGATATGTGACCACATTTTCATCCTTGGTCATTCTAATGCTTTTCAGTTTCTCTCTAAAAACCATCTTTCGGTTCTCATTTGTACTTTGATACAACTTCGTCGAGGACTCCCACATCTCATAGGAATTTGTCTTCCCTGTCACATGATGAATCAAATGGTTCTTGATGGCATCAAGGATGATTCTTTTAGCCTTGATACTCTTCTTGGTGTAGGTTGCTAGAAGAGTAGCATTTGTAGGTATATTTACTGGGTTTGTTGTGGAGATCTCAACAATGTCCCATAACCCATTCTCCTATAGAATCAAAATTATTCTCTCCTTCCAAGCACCAAAATTTACTTCCCCATCAAGTCTATTCTCAACCCTTAAACCAGTAGCCATTGACCCTTCTCAGCTAAAAATAAAAATTCCAAAAATCTATTCGGTGAAGTAGCTTTTGTCCCACTCTTTGTCTTGTTGATTTAAATATGCACTTCTCTTCAACTCATCTCTGATACCATGTAAAGTTTCAGACCCCACCCAGTTTCAAGTCTCGTTGTTTTTTCACAATGTTTAATGCCCAAAACCTAGTTTTATGACAACCATAAATACTCAGCATATAAACAAAATTTCAGAACTAAAACATGAGGATTTTGAATAACATTTAATGCATAAATAAATTTATATCAGCGAAACCATATTCAGAAAATAAAATGCACAGAGATTTTTGATCAAACTTGACCTTGGAAAAACCCACAAGGGGAAAACCAATGAGAGAGGGATTTTTATTATTTTCAGAGCTTAGAGAAATATTTTTTTATAGCATAAATTTTATAGCAAAACTTTCACAAACTTATCTCAGAAAAAATTAGCCAAATCTCCTTCTGAACATCCCCCAAATCCGCTGCGTGATTTCTGTGCAAGAAATACATACCATTATACGGTTATCATAGCTATAAATGTTGTACAGACTGTCTAGAAAATCATGCCACAATTTCTGGGTATGTTGTATGGATTTTCCAACAATAAATGTGCCTCAAAAAATGTGCCAAACTGCCTCAAAATGCATGCACCCTTTCTGTTGTACGGGTTGTACCTTTCTCAGTTGTATGAACTCCTGGAATCCATATTGTACATCCTATCTTTTGGATGTACCTTTTGCCTCAATTTGCATGATGTACCTTACCTTGGAATGTGTGCCAATGCTCAACATCTTTCTCTCTTCTCTTGCTCGACTTCTCCTCTTTCTCTTGCTCTCTCAAAAATTCGTTCAACTACCCAAAATGGGTGCGCCCTCCTTACCCTAATCAAGTCAATGAGTTGAAGGTGAAAGGTCATCTCATCCAATGGATGAGATTAGACGAGATGAGTGGTGGAGATTAAATCACTTAACTCACCCACTTTCACTAAGTTCAAAAAGTCACCTTTTAATTTATATCTCATAAATTAAATGTCTAGGGTCCACATTAGGCATTTTCCCACCCCTTAGGCATGTAGGTGATGAAAAACATTTGCCTAAATACTTTTTAATTATTTTTAACAACATGATCTAATTAATTTATAAAAAAATATCATAATCAATTTAATTTACAATTTTTTTAATAAATTAATATAAAATAAAATCTCCATTATAATCACTAAAGTGTGTAATGATTAAAAAATCTTAAGCAACTACCCAATGGTAAAAATAAATGAATAAAATAATATTAAAATCCATTATGGTAAAAATAAATGAAGAAAATGATATTAAACCTCATTATGGTAAAAATAAATGAAGAAAATGATATTAAACCTCATTATCTACTCTTGTTGGTTTTGTCTTGTCTAAACTTCTTACGAAAGTTAAGTTCAATCTCTTTCTACTATGAAAGATGAAATGGACCTAACCTTGTCCCTTGTATATTATATTAAAAATCTATCTAACATTAAAAATCTATAGATAGATGAAATGGACCTCAACCTTGTACCTTGTATTTAATATTAAGAATTAAATTTTCACCCTCAATTTGAACAACTTGGTCAAAAGGGACATTAGGAATGCACATATAATTCAAAAAGTGGATCTTTATATTAATTTCAATTGAAAGCTTACAAAAAAAAAATATTTGTAGTCTATTTTCTTGATCCAAAATACAATCATTGAGTTCTTCAAGATCAGATTGACGGTTCAGATTTCCCTAGGATCAACGGTTCAGATCTTCTCTCGCATTTCGCGATTTCGCGTTTCGTGACTTCGCGGCTTGGGTAGACAACTTCCTCCATGCTGCAGACTCCCGATATCTGAGTTCCTGAAATTTCCTCGTGTCCATGGGAATAGATCGGCGATCCAGATCTCTTCTAGTACCAACGGTCCTGATCTATTCCTGCTTTTTGCGATTTCACGACTTTGGGAAATAGATGCCTTCGAGCTTTGGACTCCCGATAGCCGGGATCCCGATATTTTCTTGTGCCAGATCCATGGGTCTAGATCGATGGTCCATATCTCTTCTTATACCAACGGTCTTGATCTATTCTTGCTTATCGTGATTTCACATTTCACGATTTCATGACTTTGGGAAATAGCTGCCTTTATTCTTTACACTCTCGATAGCCGAGATACAAAAAATTTCTCACGTCAGATCCATGGGACCGGATCGACGGTCCAGATCTCTTCTGGTGCCAATGATCCTTATTTGCTCTCGCTTATCACGATTTCGCATTTCGTGATTTAACGACTTTGGGAGATAACTGCTTTTATGCGTCGGACTCCCGATAGTCAAGTTCCTGAAATTTCCTCGCGTTAGATCAATGTGGCCAGATCAACGGTTCATAACTCCTTTAGCACCAATGGTCCATATCCACCCTCGCTTTTCGCTACTTCTCGGCTTTGAGAAATAACATCCTTCAATCTCGCAACTCTTGATTTCCGAGGTCCTGAAATCATCTATCGATTCTTGATCATCTGCACTGATGCTAATGGTTTCCCTCTCACCCCGGATCATTTCTGACTTGGAAGGAAAACTAGATAGACAAAGGTGACACCCCATCCAGATTGGGGCCATCCAATTGGACAAGCTCCTCGCATTGAAGCTAAAGGAGAGAACTTTGAAACTAGGATCTTAGAGAATGATATGCTACAACAAGTCAACCCTTAAAATTTCACATATTAATATAAAATAAATTAATTAATAAATAATCTAGTTTAATATTAATGGGATTTCTATTCCGATTATAGGTTCCCATTATGTTGTGGGTCGTGAATGGCCAAAGCTTCACATCATGGTACACCAAATCTCTTCCTTTATAGGTTCAAAAGTATACTCTTTCATAGATTCAAAGTATATATACATAATGGTCCAACTTTTTTTTTAGCTTTTTAAACTATGTTATTGAATATTTTTGACATCATTTTAATAATATTCTCTCTATATATAATATGATATTTATCATATCATTATAATTTTAATAATTACCTTTAATATATGATATAATAAAATATCTAAATTATAACCCAAAATTCATTTTCTAAAAAAATAATAAAATATTTAAATCATAACCCAAAATCCATTTTCGGGATTACCACTTTAATTAAAAATTACCTTTATATTTATAATCAATGATAATGTCTAAATCATTACCCGTGCACATAATGACATGTTTATATGATCCTCTTCTCCATTTCCACTTTAACATTGATTATCTTTATATGTATAATGCACTGATAATCTCTAAATCATTGCTCAAATTAGAGTCTATTATACAATGATATTGTCTAAATCATAACCTAAATTTAAGAGGAAGACTTTCCATTTAGCTAAAAGTGTTTCTGAAGCCTTTAAATAAATTGAAATTCACATGGATAGTTAGATAAGTTTATTTTTGATTTTTTTTTTCACAAAATTTATTAAAGAATTAGGGTTATAATAGTAAAAAGTTTTAAAACAATTTGTTATGAATTTAATAGAAAAATAAATAAATCAACATTTAATAATAATTGACATAAAAAAAAACAAGTATGTCACAAAATGAGATTTGAATTTGAATGGAGGATATCAAGCATGTTAGAAAGTGATATTTGAATTTGAGTGGGGAGGATAACAACTTTCCTCTTAACCACTAGAATTACACCCAATTGACTTAAAATTGGAATATATATATATATATTCCGCTAAACCCATAAACACTTCCTCTTATTTAAAGAATGGTACTAAAAGTAAACTAGAATCTACAAAAACTCAAGACTTTGTCAACATGTCATTAAAAAACTTAAAACTTAAGTGGAAAAAATAATAATTATTCTTTCCAATCACTCAAACTCAAACTAAATCCAATTGATTGCTTTAAAAACATCATTTTATAAAATTCATCAAAAAATAACCATAACCAATTCAACATTTTTTTTTTTAAATAAAATAAAACATCATCCTATTCAATTTATAAAAAACTATCATAATTAATTTAATTTACAATTTTTTAAATAATTTTTTTTTTGTTTGTTAATTTGTGCAGGACGTGCGATTAACCTGTGGCTTGAGAAACCGCGACTCAGGGGCATCTAAGCGGTCAAAATCACCCGGGGATCGCACCCGGCCTGAGCCACACCAACCCT
>SNQJ01S0003395.1:15287-25888 GCA_010110895.2 Picea sitchensis | reverse complement strand
TTTTTTTTTTTTTTTTTATCTCAATCCCCAAAAACCAGCCACCCAGCCAGCAAGTCTCTGAACAAACAATGAAGCCCATGAAAGGCAAACATTCACTCCGTACACAGTTTCCATGAACAAATCTATTAATCAAATACCTATATACCTAGTATGACTGTGAAACCCTACAGTTCCCATACCCTAGGGACACATGGAGGCTAGCTTAGCTTAACATATATTCCTATTCCTTCCTTCAAGGGACAAGTTCTTTTTGGTGTCTTATTATTCAGAGACTGCGTCAGACTCCCATTGTCTCTGTCTATCTGTTCTGCCTCTATCTCTGTGTACCTGGGCTTTTTTTTTTCCGTCTCCTGACAGACGACTGTGCTGCATCTGCAGAAGCAGAAGCAATTGGTGGAGTTATTTTGGCACAAAGCCAAATGCGTCACATGTGACTGAAGGCGGGACAGTGCGCAAAGAAAAACCAAAAAAAAAAAGGAAAAAAGGAAACTGTGAAGGAGAAGACGTCCATTCACTGTTGCAGGAATGACATTCAAAATCCCTTCTTCCCTTACATCATTGCAAATCAATTCCCGTCAGCTGCAGGTCCCGTCAATGTACACCAACGATCGAATCCTGCGCGCCTCCCTACTTTTACATATTTGGCAATCGCCAATTTGACGGAATGAACTGCTACTGATTCCGATAAAACGTCACTCGCTTTTCTGTCAAACCCAACGAATGTCGTCCAAATTCACACTCCATGATTAGGAATTTGTGGATTTTTCTGTATGATTAGCCATTAGCGACTCTGGTTTTTTAATCAAATTTAATCTGGGAGCGTTTCCCTAAGGTGGACCTTAGGAGACCAATTTCTGTACATTCACATGCCATGATCCACTTTTTGATCCTCCTTTTCAACCAATCACAATATTAATTTCCAAGATTTGTAATAATTTTATGTGGATTTGGACCCACAACATAGTGGGCATCTAGACAAATATTTTTTTTACCAGGCTTCTTCAGGAAGAAGCCATGGCCTCCTTTATATTAATATAATATCAGATACCCATGGGCTTTTTTTAGTTCAGGCTCTCCTTGTTCTTCCTGGCTAAGATTTGGGGGCGTTTTTCAATGTGTGTGTGGGGGCACAAAACCACATATCCATATTACTTATATTCAATCAAATTATTATGAAACAAAAGCATTGGGATTCTGAAATTTCTTGTTTTTTCAAAAGTTTGAGAGGCAACAAGCTTTTCTAATAATAAAAAGGCACCTTCATAAATGGCTCTCAACTTGGTCCTTTGTTATAGGGTGCCAGATCTTAAAGGGGGAGCTCCTTTCCAGTAGTTTCCAAAGGGTCTCTTTCTGTATTGCCCTGCTTAACTATATCAAACGTACAAGGTTCCAGCAGAGCCCTGGCCCTTGGCCCTTGGCCCTAGGGCCTCCTCCATCTCAAATAATTTTGCTCTAAACACTTCAAGTCAATCTTATCACTTTAGTCAAGGTACAAATATCATCATCATCGCCCCATTTCTGTTTTCACTAATCTTTTCCAACCCATCGAATCTTCATAAATCAAATTTTCTCCATCATTTCAAAGATTGTACATAAATTAGTTGTACACATCTAATTATCACACAACTCTTCAACCTCAAGTTGTGAAATGCACAATGAAAAATTTAACTTAAAAAAAACCTAAATTCAAGTGGTTAATGATGGTTTTTTTTTTTCAATTTGGTAAAACTGCATCATAGATTTTTATGTCTGACGCTTTAAGTGAGCACTTTATCCATCATCATACTACAACAATAAAATATAATATAAATAACAAATATATACCTTTATGTATCTATGTGTACACCTTCATTAACATATTTACATTTAATCAGAAAAACTCCAACAACGGTCCAATATGCCTACAGAAACAACTCTAGCCACACAAGATCTTGTTGAGAATGTTATGTTTTATGCTATACCTTGTTTATGGTCAGCTCTTTACATTTGGCTTTTTTTTTTTTAATGATTTTGGTCTTTCTTATATAAGTGGATATATACAAATTGAATATATGATGGTAAGATTTCTCTTTGTTTTCAAGGGACTTTTTAATTGTATTTTTTATAATCATGATGTCTATCACCAAGCGTTAAAAGGATGGATCTTTCTTTTGAGGAAAAGAGGATTGTTTCATGATTTTTCTTTTTTAAATAATATACAAAATATAAATTTTGTTGTTTCATATAACTATTAATATATATGGAAATTTCTAAATCACTTAATATTTTTTTATAAATGCGTAAAAAGTAAGTCAATAAACCATTTGTGTTAGACCTAAGTTTATTCTAAAGTAAGGATAATACATCAATACTTATTAAATGGTGATAGCATTTATCCTTTCTCAAGGGTTTCACCTAAGCTAAACCAAATAAACCAATTACATAAATCATGGAGGAATAGATTCACGAAAGTAGGGCTTGGGCATATTTTGATGGTGCAAGCCATTGAGATCCACCTTTAGGTGGAGTTGGAGGTTTATTCTTTTTTCGACATGGGTGTAGTGGCACTAATGATCTAGGTTCATGTCATTAAAATTGGTGATTATGTTATTGGGAAAGATGTTCATAATCAACAAGTAAATTGGTGATTATGCTATTGGGAAAGATGTTCATAATCAACAAGTATTTGATGATCTCATTGATGTTATAAACTGGATGAATGAGTCATATGTACTATCCATTATGTATTAGGGCGAAATATTCGAAGATATAAGGTTGTTTCGTCCAACTTTTGAGGAGATTTTTTTTGTGCATATGTACAGGGAGAGGAACATGGAAGTAGATCTACCTTATCCAAAGTTGGTCTTTTGATGGATCCAAGGATGTGGCACATCCAAGAAATTGTGAATTGTGGATGGTGTTGTTTATGAGTTGGATGGTGTTGTTTTTGAGTTTTTCGTGATCATTTTTATTAGAGATTGTTTCAAGCATGTATATTTTCTATATGTTATCTTTCATCCAAGAAATTATGGATGGTGTTGTTTATGAGTTCTTCACGTGAGGGTGATGAAACTTTTGGTCTTTATATTTAATATTAGTAGCTTGAGGGTTCTCTAGATTTATGGCAATGGTAGTGTTAAAGATTCATTTTTGAGATTTGGAAGAGGTATTGGTGGGGAATATATGGATCCTATAATGTCTTATGTCATATAAAGTATTTTAACTTGAATTCATTCTACACTAAGGCGTTATAAACTGTAATTTTGTTTTATATAAATAAATGTATAATTTTTTTAGGAAAATAAAACATTTATCACTGCAATCTAAAAGCAATTTTTATTTTTTATTTTTTTATATTGAACTTTTTATACCTTCACAATATAAAAGAAGCTATTATGTTAGATATTATTGAATTCAAAAATATCTTATACCGTTGTATTTTCATTATGCTTTTAGTTCGATATATATATGAAAAATATAGTTAATGAATATTAATCTTCATTAAAATATATTTCAATCAAATTTTAGTGATATTTGACTGTAATTAATATATTCTTATTTTTCAATCATATTTAATATATATATATATATATATATATATATATATATATATATATAATTATAATAATAATAATAATATAATAATAATAATACAATTTTTAATATCTACATACCAAATGAAATCACACAATAATAATACAATTTTTAATATCTACATACCAAATGAAATCACACTAAACAAATTAATAATCAGAAAACATAAATTTACTTTTTAATTAAAAAGTAATTTTCTTTTAAAATAAAAAAACATTTTTGAAAACCATCTCACTCCAACTAACATTCTTCACTTTTAGAAACCATCTCACTCCAACTAACATTACTATCATAACGAGAAAGAAATAAAACACTTTATCTTAATATAAAAATGAAAGTAGAAAAATGGGTGACAAGGGAGCATTCTCCACTTAGTTATAGGTATTCATTTCAAAAAATGGGGATGTGACATGAAAAGGGATGTGGATTTTATAGGCTCTTGAACATAAACACACTTAATTATACAAGGAAGGAGGAAAAACAAAATTGAATCTTTGGTAGCACCAATTAGATAGTGAAATAGTTACAACAATTCAAAATTCAACAAAAACACTAACACTATTGTAATAGATGGCTTGGTAAACTTTTTAGTATTAGAGAAAAGTATTTTTTTTCAACATTTATTAAACACATTTAACATGTACTTCATAGTTAACACTAAATAAACAATGCAATAACCATTGTGCATTATTAGTTAATATGGATTTTGCTAAGTTAGTTGTATACCTTTAACCATTGTGCATTATTGGTTAATATGGATTTTGCTAAGTTAGTTGTATACCTTTTTCACTGATACTAACAATGCCAGAGGCATCAATGTATGGATTCAATTAACATGCCTTTCTCATTAGTGCCAACATAGCATGAAAAACATAGTGCATGGATTTAGTTAGTACACCTCATGAGCTACCGATATAACAATATTAATTTTGGGTCATTCAGACACACCTCCTGAAAGATGCATAAGCACTAGGGAGTTTGCATTCTAGTAGATAACCACTAGAAAAATTGATTCTTATTGATACAATCTTAACATCATTTAAGTTAGAAATGTGTAGCTTACATGTGATTTGATATTATATTCCTCAAATAGTGGGGGCACAATTTTAGCATGTGCCCACTATTGTTCCTAAGATTAAACTTAAGGCTCAAAGAATAATGACAGACATCAGAAATTAAGGAAAGTTGGTTTTAAAGGTGTTTTTTTTTTTTCCCCTGTTAGTTGTGTAAGAGTTAAATCTTCAAATGAAATTAATATCTGAACATAATAGAGGTTGTATTTCATCATCTGAGTCAATTTATCAAATTGAAAGAGGAGAAGAAATTTACAAAACTATTAAACAAACTAAGGCATCAATGACAAAAGAGTCTTACTTTGTTTATAGTAGAAGGAAATGTAGAACGCACTTCTGAAAGAATATAAGATGTAGTAATTCAAATAACATGCAGGTCTTGTATTTGTTGATAGAAAATACAGAGGAAAAACTGCTTGCTAATCAAATACTAAATGAAACGTAATCACAATAGATGTTGTACTAAATTGTAATCATTCACTTATTCAGGAGTAACTTAAAGAGAACAGAAGATATGAAACACAAAGAGGGCAGATAACTCAAACAACAAAAAATTTGGAATCCCTGTCTGCACTTGTATTAATAGTCACAAAAAATGAGTTTTCTTAGTTACAATACGATAAGAAGCAGCCTGTGATTAACCTCAGAAAGCTATATTTATACAAAAGGTTCTCAACCTTAAACGGTTGGAATTCCCCTTATTTCTAAAATAGTAAAAATTACAAAATGTAAAATGTGAAACGCTTCACTTGCATCTTTTCTGTCAGTCTCCTCATTATGTTGGCAGAGGCGTTTTTCTCTCTAGTTCTCCAGCTCCGAAAGAGATAATGTACACAAGTTATCTCATTTTTTTCCAGCGGTGTTACCATTTCCTTGCTCAATACATTTGATGCATCTGCTCACAAATTGCGCCACCAGCCTGGAGGGCTACGATAAATTATTAGCCTCAAAAATATTTAATTTCTTTTCCAATTGAGGCAATCTTTCATCCATTCGTCTATATTATGAAACTATAGACTGTAACTGCAGACTAGGCTTCACTAGCCATCTATTTATCTGAATAATATCAACCTGTTTTATCTGTGAGATTTCGGCCTGAGCCNTCTGAGTCAATTTATCAAATTGAAAGAGGAGAAGAAATTTACAAAACTATTAAACAAACTAAGGCATCAATGACAAAAGAGTCTTACTTTGTTTATAGTAGAAGGAAATGTAGAACGCACTTCTGAAAGAATATAAGATGTAGTAATTCAAATAACATGCAGGTCTTGTATTTGTTGATAGAAAATACAGAGGAAAAACTGCTTGCTAATCAAATACTAAATGAAACGTAATCACAATAGATGTTGTACTAAATTGTAATCATTCACTTATTCAGGAGTAACTTAAAGAGAACAGAAGATATGAAACACAAAGAGGGCAGATAACTCAAACAACAAAAAATTTGGAATCCCTGTCTGCACTTGTATTAATAGTCACAAAAAATGAGTTTTCTTAGTTACAATACGATAAGAAGCAGCCTGTGATTAACCTCAGAAAGCTATATTTATACAAAAGGTTCTCAACCTTAAACGGTTGGAATTCCCCTTATTTCTAAAATAGTAAAAATTACAAAATGTAAAATGTGAAACGCTTCACTTGCATCTTTTCTGTCAGTCTCCTCATTATGTTGGCAGAGGCGTTTTTCTCTCTAGTTCTCCAGCTCCGAAAGAGATAATGTACACAAGTTATCTCATTTTTTTCCAGCGGTGTTACCATTTCCTTGCTCAATACATTTGATGCATCTGCTCACAAATTGCGCCACCAGCCTGGAGGGCTACGATAAATTATTAGCCTCAAAAATATTTAATTTCTTTTCCAATTGAGGCAATCTTTCATCCATTCGTCTATATTATGAAACTATAGACTGTAACTGCAGACTAGGCTTCACTAGCCATCTATTTATCTGAATAATATCAACCTGTTTTATCTGTGAGATTTCGGCCTGAGCCTCTTCTATATTTGTCTTAATATCAAGTTGATGTTTTGTTATGTCAATTTGTCCCAGTACTCCATAGCTATCTTCTTTATTAAGGCCTAATGATTCTTTGTTGAGTGAGTGGCAAGCCTCTTCACAAAACTCCTTCACTTCCTTAGCCATTTTCCCGCTTTCAACTATGCTAGATTCCTAGGTCTTTAGTATGATATCACCTCTAGTCTGTTCCAAAACAGACAACCTGGAAGCCATAGCTACTCCTTCTTTTGTTGACGACACAACTGCTTCTTGGAAGATAGTTCGGGCAACAATAAATTCTCTCTCTCTTAAACACATGTTATTTAATGCTTGATCTATCACCCAAAAACGATCTTGGACAGTTTCAACCTTAGTGAGAAGGCTTTGTTGTGCTGCTTCCAGTTCCTTTCACACTTCCAATGCCTGATCTTGGAACATTGTTATATCTACATTCATGTTTTTAGTAGAGCTTACTTTGGTTTGTAGTTTCCTTATCAACTCATCCTGATGGGTGGCTTGCCCCTGGCTCGCCTGTATATTCCTGTGCATCTCCTCGAGGCTGGATTTGAGCTGTTGGATTTCCTGTTTGTTGCTAGCTCTAATCTTCTTGAAGCCCTTGTTGACCTCGCTCCAGACATTCTTTTCTATAGTCTTCATTTGATTCTGCAATTGGCTTATTTGTAGATCTTTCTGCTTCAATTATTCTTTTAAATTTTCGACTCAAAACTGGCTAGTTGTTCTAAAATCCCCCAGTGAACCTACTACTTCTTCAACAAAGTCTACCTCCTCCAAGGCTTCTCCATCAATTAGCACCCTGTGTCTTTTGATAGTTGAACCTTCCTTTAGGTGCATTTCTTTCTTCACCACAACCTTCCTTTTCTTGCTGAAAAAGAAATTGGAAGGAGGCAACTCTTCAACTGAAATGGGTGTGAGGTCCTCTATGAATACTACCTTTGCATTTGGGTTCCCTCTAGTGAATTGTAACGGTGTGACGAACTGGACGGGGCTGTCGATTTCGATGGACAACTGTTTCCCGACCACATTTATAGTTGATTTATCTGGTGTAAACAATGGTCCTTCTTCTCCCTCCTTTGTCAATGTCTCTGCTTGATCTTTGGCTTGGTCACCTGATACATTTGTCGATGGGATATCCTCTTTCTGAGTTGAAACTTCAGTCTTCTCCAAAATTCCTTGAATTTCTTGTCCACTAGAGCTTACGGCTTCTGAGATTCGAGTCTCTGTTTGTTATGCAACTGTAGATGTCGGGGTTCCTCCTTGTAACACTTGAGGGAGGATACTTCTTCGGTGCCTCTGGAAGTCGTAAAAATCAATCATTTTATTGGGTGACAGAGCTCGAATTTGACTCAAGACCTCTGGATAGGATCTCTCTCCTTGGAAAATCTCTTCTTGAGGGGAATATTCGTGTTCATACCTTTTCAAATTGCAGCTGGCCATGTGATTACCCATGACTTTCTATGGGTTGTGCTTTTTGAATTCAATGCTAACCAAAGTTATTTCTTCCAAGTTTGCGACCTCTACTTTAGAGTGACTGCAATCCAGTAGGGAAAATGTACCAATCTGCAGGGGAAAAGAGGGCCATACCTTTTTCTGTACTGTTTTGAGCTCCTTACTAATCCCACTGAGCATAGTTTTTCATGCGACCTCTCGGCACACAGCTAGTTGGTCTGGTAAAAATTGTGACAAAGCATATGAAGGAACTGAATAGCCAAAAAACCTAATATAGGAGAATTGTTCCTCGACGTACCAGTCTGTTATTCTGCCCAAGTTAGTCACAATTTTGTCGGAGATTCTGGGAGGTGGGTAGCCATATATGGCGGTGTGCATCAACACCACTACCCAGTTGCAGATCTCATAAAATAAGTCTTTTTTCCTTTTCTTCCCAAAGCTTTGAATGATAAATATGTATGGTTTCAACACTATTTGGAGTCCAACTCCAGTCCATCAATGGAAAAAGCGTCATGAAACAGACGACGTCCATCATATAAGACAACATGAAAAATTGGGTCGGTTGCCCCTTGGCTCTTAGTGACTGATATATTGCAATCTCTTGAACCAAATTGTCCGACAATATCTTTGCCCGGTCAAAAGAGTACCCTTCTGCTACTGTGTGTATAATAGGTACCCACGGTAAAAAGAAATGAGTTGTGTTTTCCTTCTCGTAGAGCCTACACATCATCATTGCTATGTACATTATGTGGGGTTCTAGTGCGGCAACTGGGTATATACCATGGGATTCCGCTCTGAACTTCTTGGGGCAAGAATACCTGTCTTTAATTAAATCAGGAAGGTTTTTTCTGTATTGGTCACATTCCTTCTTGTTGAAATCTACTAGGAAATTTGCATTGTAAACAAAATTGGATATCAGAGACAATTTGTACATCACCTATAGATGTTCTGGTCTGGAAGACCCAATTGCGACCTTTTGCGAATTGAAAATAGTCTTGGTTGGAATATCTATGTGGTCTAGCGCCCAAATGATCATATCATTGTAGGGCAAGAGCTTTGGCCTTGTCGCTATCTTCTGTATCTGTGACTGAGAAACATTTTATATTTGGTAGATAGGTCTCCCTTCTCGTTGTCACTTGAATCATCCAGGCAATTTACCAATTCATATTGTAAGATGTTGAATACTTTCATCCAGGATTTGACAGTGTCTATGCTTTTGGGCGAGGTGTCAGAGAGAACGTTTGCGTTCTAGCTCGAACTTTCACCAGTCGCTTTAGGTGCTTTCTGTGGAGCCATGGTATCAAGCCTTTGAATTCTGTTATCTGCCACAGGAAAGGCATAAAATCCTTCAGCTGGAAAAACTTATAGCTCAGTAAAACACATAATGAAATTCAAATTCGCATTCCTTTTCCTTTAATCGCATCGATGAACCAATACCTTCACTGGCAAAGTATTTACTTTCTTTAATGAATTAGATTCAAGCGGTGGCTCAAAATATTATTTAGAATGATTGCCGTAAAGGCATTATTAATGCCATTTATTTTTGGTGGTTCATGCTCAGGAAAATCACATACGAAATTTGAACCTATCCGAGTCATCATTAAGCGACAGATTAATTAAGAGATAATCTTTGTTAAAGCATCGGTTAATTATATTTATCATTAAGTAAATTTTGGCATTTCGTCTCTCAGGAGATCTTATAACAGCCTGAGCTATAACTTACGAAATGCAAAATCGCGATGTGATTAATTAAGTTTAATTGTGTTTAACCCTTTTAGGTAATCATGATTAACCTCAAAGATTTCGAGGTTTCAGGTCTCAATATAGTGATAGTTGTTATATGTTAGGATCCCCGAAACACAAAACCGCAATAAGATTTATTAATCGTTAATTGTTCTTACCCCTAAATTAACCCGGTTTAACACTTAAGATAGTTTAACGACTTCGTATATCGGGACTTTGGAGTTCTTACATGTTGGACTGTTAGTATCGTGAAACCCCGAAACCCGACATTTCGAAGGTATCCTTTAGTGATTTGACCTTTTAATGAGTAGGTGACTCCATAACTTTTAAGGATTTCAGATCATTGGATTCAACATAAGACTTCATCAACAGTGATATTCAAGGTCGCGAAGAACAGTAGACCAAGTGACTTTATTGGGTAAATGGAGTCATTATTGCATTTTGTGGAATTTTTTCAAAAAAAGATCGCACTGAGAAAAGGGTTTCAACTGTAACTTAGAAAACCTTCAAAACACATCAAATCATGACTTTTGGTTAGGCTGTTTGAAATTTCTCTTTCTTGAAACTGTATTCAGATTTTCTCAGGATAATCAAAACAACCTTAACCTATCTACTAGAATATGTTCGATCATATTCGTGTCAAGGCAAAGTGATTTTAGTGATTTAATTAGAGAGTCCTTAGTTGGCTTAGAATGTAAATCTTGTCGAGAGGAAGACTAACTACCAGAGTACATTATAATACATGTATAAGA
>SNQJ01S0003395.1:0-15277 GCA_010110895.2 Picea sitchensis | reverse complement strand
TCTGTTGCTATTTCGTGAATCATTTATGTGTATTGTGAAGATTATGCTGGATATTTTACTGTTATTCTGTTATTTCTAGCATTTCGTTTCTGTTCTGCATATTTTATATATCTGGTATCTTGCAGTGGTGGTGTAATTAATCTCAGCAGTTGATAGCTTCATGCTAGCAAAGGCTAACAGGTGGTCAATATCTCCTCCTCCAGGTTGTGCTAACACATCTCCTAAAGCGATGGAAGACGCATCAACATGCACATGAAAATCCTTGGTCCAGTCTGGGAAAACCATAATAGGCGCTGTAACCATTTTTTGTTTCAGTGTGTCGAAGCTCTGCTGGAATTCTTCTGTCCAACTAAACTGACAAACTTTTTTCAACAGCTTCTCCATGGGTGTTTTAATTTGAGCATATCCTTTAATGAATTTCCTATAGTATCCTGTGTGTGCCAGCGCAGTGCACAGCTGTTTGACTGAAGTAGGAGGGGGTAGATCAACTATAATGTCAATTTTGGATGGATCTACCAGCAATCCTTGCTTACATACAATATGACCTAACAACACTCCAAATGGTGAAAATAAAATGCATTTCTTCAGGTTTAGGGAAATTTGACACTGCCTGCATTTATTCAACATTATCCTTAGACATTCAATATGATTCTTCAATAAACTAAAAACAGTCCAATCATCAAAATATGCTTCTAGAAAATTATGCAGAAACTCCTTGAATGCTTCGACCACCACCCTGGCAAACATGGTTAGGGCATTCTTCAATCCAAATGGCATCACTATATATTGGTAGGATCCCCATTCTATTGCAAACGTGGTCTTATGGCGATATTCCTTGGCAATTTGGATCTGATGGTATCCTGAGAATCCATCTGTAAAAGAATATACCTCTTCGCCTCCCACATTATCTAACACTTTATCAGTGAATGGTGTAGGGAAGGGGTCATGTAAACAGGCATCATTCAGCTTTCTGAGGTCTACGCAAATCCATATTTCTCATGTTTTCTTGTCTTGCACCACCATAGGGCTAATCCATTCTGACTCTTCGAAAGGTTCTATAATCCCTGCTTCCAACATTCTGTCGATCTCAATCTTCACTTTCTCCTTATATTTAGGGTTCAACCTGTAAGGTCTATGTTTGACTGGTTTTTCATCTGGTTTCAAAGGGATCCTCATCTCTCCCACAGGTCCTTTAATTCCCTTCATATTAGTGAACTTGGTTAGAAACAAGTCCTAATATTCATGCAGAAGCTATGTAATCTTGTCAATGATAGCATCCCAATAATCTTCAACATTTGTAAGCTTTGGTGTCTGTTCTGTTCCAATATTGATTTTCTTAATCTTAATCAGCTATCCAATAAATGGTAACTCAACTCCTGGTCCTTCTACATCTCTCTGGCCTTCTGTTTTTGTGATGTTCACCTTCCTCGGATCATTGTCTTCATCAGCGTTGATGTTGTAGTAGCCTTGCAGTTTTTGTAGAGGCACAGTCCATTTGTCCTCATCTTTCTCTAAAGGGAGGTTAGAGGCCTCTTCAAATACTTTATGTCTAACAATCTGTAGTGCTTGATCTACTAAAGGATATTGACTTTCAAATAAGAAGGTGGTTACAAAATTATGAATCATACCTGTCCAATATGTAGTGATGAGGCATAGCTTTGCTTGAAGGTACCAGTTGATAGGTGTCATGTCTAGTGTGTTGATGAATTTGTATACCCATTGTTCTTGAGGAACGTTGCTCTAGGCTTCCTGACAGCTTCGCACATGGTCCTTTGGATAGCTTTGACCTGTGTAGCGAACTTCACAACCTTCTACTTGTGCTAAGAACCACACTTTCATCAAGGTACGGCATTGTACCCAGTCTACAATGTTGTTTTTGTGTGTCCCCCACCATCTTGCTAGGGTTTCTTTCAAGGCCTCATCCATTGCCAACAATATTTGTTGTATTGGTACACTTTCTTCAAAGTCCGACAAGAAGATTTCTAAAGGATTTAGACCATCAAAGGTGGGTAAGTTACTTATTGTTGTGTCGATCCATTGAACTTCTCTAGTTAGTCTAGCACATATTCTTGTAGATACTTCATACATTTTATTCTACCAATTCTCCAGTGCTTCTTTTGAGTCTGATGAGCATACGCTATCACTTCGCCAGCTTAAGTTTCCATCGGCTATGGGATTAATGTAATCTTGTTGTCTGGTTGTTAATTTGTATATGTTTTCCAGTTCATATGCGCAGTCTTCTTCTCTGATGAGCTATGTGTATCGTTGACCTTCATCTGGATCTAAGGGTGCAATGACCCTAAGGCCTTCTTTTTCAAAAGTCATACGTCTTTTCTTTAAATCAACCATAGTGGAATTATTGAAGGCCCAATCAATTCCTAACAGCGCAGGGTAAGGGAAGTTGTTGTCAACTATCTCAATTACCTCAAAATCTGCAAATGTTCTTACTCCATCAATGTCCACAGGGACATGTTCCAATCTGCCAAATGGACTTACAACTTGTTGGTTGGCCATCCTAAGCCTAATAGGGGAATAGATCAACTTCGGTTTTCCCATCAGTGCCCAGGTTTGCTTCGTCATGAAATTGACCTCCGACCCTAAGTCGAGGACTACATAATCTATTTCATACTCTCTTATTTGAGCATTCAAATGTAATTTGTTATTTTTCCTTCTCTTCTTACCGATTTGGTGTACTACCCTATTCAGTAAGGGGTCTATCTTTCCTAGTTCATAGTGTCTGATTAAATTTTGCAATTCTTGTACAACGCTCTCATCCTGAATCAACTTAATACAAGTATATAAAAATTCCATGAGCTTGCTTACCTCTTTTCCTTCTTTTGGCGAAGTAGACTGATCAAATGCCAGAGGAATTCCATATTCTCTCACTTCTAGTCTTGTATTCGGTGAGGAACCCTGGTCTCCTCTGAATTCTTTTCTTTCCTCCTCAAACATTTGTCTATCTTTCTTTCCATTAAACATTTGTGTCTTCTCTATAGATTTCCTGATTCTCAAGTCTTCTATAATCTTTCCTGGGGTCAGTATGTATTCTACTATAATAACACCTCCTCTGGTTATAATAGCCACTCTAGGGTCTTCTCCAGGAGGTTCAGCGTATATCATTTTTACTTGCACGTTCTGGTTAGGTCTTCATCTTTCCTAAATCTTAGCTAGTAGCACAGGACAATCTTCTATAACATGTTCAAACGAGCTGCAGTAGATGCAAGTAGTACAAGGGTTATGGAAATCCCTTGTGAGGTGTCCTGGTTGTGTGTTGTTAGAACAGATTATTTGTCTTCGGCCTTGACCCATTCCTCCTCCTCCTCCTCTTCTGAATCCACCGTGAGGATTAAAGTTTCCTCTTCCAGGGGATTTATACTATGTAGTGTTTCCTTCTTGTGGTACTTCGCCTTGAATCTTATATATGTCTCTCGACCTTTCATGCATGAGATTGTAAGCCCTACAATCCCTATCATTATGTCCCACAGACTTACAGAATGTGAAATACAAATTTGTGGGTGTCTAAACATATTTTTTCATATAATATCACTCACCAAGGCAATGCCTATTTCTACATACCTCACACTAGGGTAAGGTGACTTGCTTCAAAAGGCTTAGAACTCCAAAAGCCAACTATTCATTGAATAGGGGACAGTGTTCCTTGGCATGGCCTTCTGATCTACATCTGACACACCAGATGTCTTCTCTTTTATCTTTTCCCTTGTCTTTCTTCATATCTTCAACCTACAGAGACAAACTAGTTAGCTGACTCAAGATCTGACTCATACCTGAACTGGATTCTACCATAGGGGATGATTCTAAATTCATGGCAATCTCTAGTTCCTCAGACTGCGAAGCAATCTTCTGTTGCATCAGAGGAACTCTGATGTGTGGTAAGAGGGCAGCAATGAAACATTCTTTGTTCTATTCATCTGGGATCTGAAAATTCAATCAACCTGTTAAGGTTTTGAATCTCTGATCGAATTCCCAAACAGGTTTGGCCACCTTCTGCTTGATCTCTTTCAGCTCTGTAATACATTGTGACTCTGACTTAGGTTTCTTGAACTCTGCAATCAACGCATTTTTAATCTTATTCAATGGCTTAGGCTGTGAAATTCCTTGAACAAGCTTCATGTACCAGCTCAGTGCGTGATCCCTTAAAGTGGTACTAAACTGGGTTTTTTTGACAGCTTCATCAGTGACATTTTTAATATTCCATACGGCTTCACAGAGGAACCAGTGTTGATCAGGATATTCAGATCCATCTCCCCTAAATATAGGAAGTCTCATCTCATCTGCCATAGATCTTCCTAGGGTCCCTCATTGAGTATGTGTCAAACTTCTAGTAATAGTACTCTAAGGACTCTGGTGACTCTGATTATTCTAGTTGCTTAGTGTTGTTGAATCAACAGGAGGGACAATATTACTTACTTCAATGGTTTGCGCAGTTTCTGAAGTCTCAGGTTCTTCTCGACAAAGCTCTTCAACTTTCCCTTCCTCTGTCCCAGCAGGTTCTGAATGCTCCTCGTCTGTCATATCTGCCTCTTCTCCACTATAGAAACCTTTGTCCCGGTAGTTCTGCTTGAACAGGTTCGCAAGGTGAACTTCTCTGAACACTCTCCCATTGCCCGTGTGTCAAGCTTTTGTTTCGCTGTCACTTTCTGAATTCTTGAACATTAGCCTTTCTAGATCCAACCAATCTACTGTATCTTCAAGATGTTATTCTCATGCAATAGCATATTGAGTCTCAACTTCAGGAATTGTAAAAAATTTCCTATGGATCCCTTAAAGAAATATCTCTCAGCTTGGTTGTATGACTCTACTCTGTCAACAACAAACTCTGTGATGTACCCTCCAATGGTGTTGTCAAACCAGTGATCTACAACTCATGATACGGTGTTATCAACTCTCTTGACCTTCTTTATCAGCACTGACGTCCACACTATAGGAGGTCTAGTTCGGATCTCAAACTGGGTATCTACCAATCTAGCTAGCCACTCATACAGCTCCTGATGGATTCCCCCAAATAAAATTTCGTGTATATCAATGAAGATTAATTTCTCCAACCAATCCTCTGTACTAAGGTTAGGTTTCTTGTTCTGGGCTTCAGCGAAGTCCTTTTCTTGATCCTCTATTCATTTTCGAGTCTCTGTCTTAGATGGGAACCACCCTTACATTCCCTCATGAAGATTCTTGTCCTGGCAATAGAACCATTTGTTGGCATAGGGGCAGACCCAGGGTTCAACTCCAAGAGCGCACCAACACGCCCTAACTACTGGCCCTTTCGGCAACACCTGCAAAGCAGATGCAGTCTCACCCAAAGTAGTTATGAGGGGATTGTAGGACAAAGATGTCTACAACCAAGGGGAATATCAAGTGGGGCTAATACAAGAACAACACAACATTCATATATCACTTATCAGCTAGGATCTACTCTGCACATCTACTTATCAAATCTAAAACAGTAATGCACTCATGGTATATCAATGACAGAGACATAATACCAATCACACACAACACAAAATATACATGGTTCACCCTCTCTCTAGGGCTACGTCCACAGAATTGTTCTTTATAATATATTAAGATGAAGCATATCGTTCTTATCTGCGCTCTTAACCAGAAGATCCTCTTTATTATCCTCTCTTTCTCTCCCCTCCCTATGCACCCAGCTGCAGGGTCGATCTTCGCACCCATCTGAAGATCTTACAATACCAGAAGGCTCTCACACTCAGCGCTTCTCTCTCACACACCAATAATCACTCTTAACATCAATACAACTATACCCAACAATATCGTACCAACCCAAACTAGGTCCTCGTGACCTTTATTCATACATTACAATAGTTCACTGACATCCTTAGGCCGAAACATAGGTGCCTAAAACCCTAGATACCAAAACCCTGGGTGTCTAAAACCCTAGGTCAACTTGACCCATATTTTCAGTGCTTCGTCAGCCTATCTTTCCTTCCTTCTCGTGCGGTGATTTAAGGCATCCAATGGTGGATTTATCCACTTTATGAGTTGTCCACGATCCTTCTTTCTTGTTGATCTGTCATCCTCGATCTCCTCATCCAACAACTTACTTCTCTCCGTCTTTTCTGCTCTTTTGCTCACTTCGACTCAATAATAGTCATTGTGTCTTCTGTGAATTTCACATTCTCCTTTTTCTTCCTTGATCTTTGTGTTTTTCCATGCCCAAGGGATAACAATGATTTAGATCAATGTATAGAAGAAATTTGTACAGAACAAGAAAAAAGAAAAAAGAAAAATAAAAATGTAAATAGTACTGGAGTTTGGAAAATGTATTTTGATGGTGCTCCGTCTTATGAAGGAGAAAGAGATAGAGTGTTTTTTGTGGCACCCGGAGACGATTTTATTATCCCTTTCTCTTACAGATTACAATGGCACATTGATTACACCAATAATGTATGTGAATACGAAGCCCTAGTTTTAGGATTAGAGGCTGCCAAAAAGTTGAAGATTGAAAACCTGGTAGTTTATGGCGATGCATAATTAATTATAAAGAAGATAAAGCAGTAGTATCATGCCAAACACTCGAGGTTGAGGTATTACAAAAATTGTGCCTGGGATCTGATTGAAATTTATTTCTCATCGTTTAATATCCGTCACATCCCCAGAACAAAAAATCAACAGGCAGATTCATTAGCCAAAGCAGCTGCGAAGTTTGTACCTTCTATTGTTTTTAAACTGAAGTATCACATATAAATGAGGCATAGAACCTCAATACCAAACAATATACAACACTGGCAGGTCTTCAATGATGATGAGAAAATAAGATAATTCCTAGAAATGGTGGACGAATTTTTCGAAACACATATTGATCAGGAAAATCAAAATGACCCTGCTTGGATAATGCAGGAAGGTGATGATCCTCGAGAATTCTAAGATAATATCACTAATCATCGCATGTTGGTACTGAAAAATAACCAGATCCCTAAGGGTATAATTCCTTTGGAGAGATTATTTGATCATGATGATATTCCCTTGAAGTCTACTTTGCAGCCTCAGCCTGAAGAGGTTGAAGATTGTAATATAGGCACCAAGGAAACTCCTAAGCTAGTAAAAATATCTAAATACCTTCCCCCTAAAATAAAAAGAAAATATGATGAGTTAATCAAGCAGTACAAGGATGTTTTTTCCTTGTCCTATGATGAATTAAGAACTTATGATACCACCGTAATCGAATACAAAATTCCCCTAAAGCAGGGTGTTAAACCGTTTAGGCAAAAGCTCAGACAGATAAATCTCATAATACTGCCTATGATAGAAAATGAGGTAAAGAAGCTCCTGGATGCTAAAATCATTATTCCACTTAGTTACTCCCAGTGGGTAGCCAACCTGGTCCCGATAAGAAAGAAAACCAGTGAAATTAGACAGTGTGTAGATTTCAAAAATTTAAACAAATCATCCCTCAAAGATAATTATCCATTACCCAAAATGGACCACATGTTGGAAAAAGTGGTAGGGGGAAATAGAATGTCCATGATTGACGAATTCTCAGGCTATAATCAAATTGCAGTCCACGAGGATGATAAGGAAAAAACCGTGTTCATCACCCCATGGGGTACCTTCATGTATTACAAAATGCCATTCAGACTGATGAACGCAGGAGCCACATTCCAACGAGTTATGGACATCGCCTTTGTCGATGAAAGAGATAAGTTCATAGTGATCTATCTTGATTATCTAACAGTATTTTCTAAATTTGATGCAGAGCACCTGGTGCACCTCAAACAGACATTTGAGAAATTTCGAAAATTCAATTTGTCTATGAACCCCATGAAATCTCATTTTTCTATGCATAAAGGTAAAATCTTGGGCCACATAGTATCTAGAGATGGAATTAAAATCGACCCAAAAAGGGTTGAATATATAGATACAATAAATATTCCTAGGAATAGAAAAGAGATTCAATCATTTTTAGGAAAAAATAATTTTTTAAGAAGATTTATCCCAAACATCATTGAAATTGTAAAATTGATTACAGATATGCTCAAGGACACCGAAGTTAAATGGACAACCAAAGCCTAAGCGTCATTTGAATGTATCAAGAACTTTATAGTTGAAGCACCAGTGTTGGCGAGCCTAGATTATACTAAGGAATTATTGATTTTCTCATTTGCCTCTGAACACACTATCGCGGCCGTGCTCTTACAAAAGAACGATGAAGGTTTTGAGCAGCCAATAGCATTCTTTAGTAAAAGTCTCAGAGATGTTGAACTAAGATATGATATATTAGAAAAGCAAGCATATGCAATGGTGAAATCTCTCAAAGTTTTCAGAACTTATGTGCTCCATTCTAATGTAATCGCCTATGCACCAACCGACATTGTCAAGGACATATTAGTTCAACTAGATAGTGACGGAAAAAGAGGTAGATGGTTAGCCAAGATTTGAGAATTTGACCAAGTAAAGACGACCAAACTGGTCAAAGGTCATGGTTTGGCTAAATTACCAGCCGAATCAAATTTTTGGGCACTTGGGATAAATCATTTACAATCCTACGAAGAGCTTCTAGATATCGAAGAGTTCGATGACCAAATACCTACGACTCAAATCCAGGATAAATTATCTTCTTCGACTTGGTATAAAGACATAGTTTCCTACCTTCTCACTCTGCAGTGCCCGAGCAATATGACTCCTTCCAAAGCTAGAACGTTGAAGTTGCACATAGTAAAATATTGTATCATGGACAGTCAACTATATTGGAAGGATCCTTTGGGCTTCTTACTAAGTTGTCTAGTAGAATCCGAAACATAGAGGATAATAAACGAATTCCATGAAGGAGTGTGTGGAGGGCATCATGCATGGAGAGAAACGACATATAAACTTCTGAGAGTTGGATATTATTGGTCAAAACTATTTACTGATGTGAATGCTAAAGTCAGAGCCTGTAACCCCTATCAACTATTTTCAGGAAAGCAAAAGATTCTCACACCACCTTTAGTCCCAGTCAAAACATAAGATATGTTTCAGCAATGGGGTCTAGATTTCATTGGTGAAATACATACACATTCAAGTGCACAACATAAGTGGATTTTGACTACCACTGACTATTTCACCAAATGGGTAGAGGTTATTCCGATGAGGAATGCAATAGATATAGTGGTGATCAGTTTCTTGGAAGAAAACATTTTGTCGAGATTTGGTTGTCCTTGGAAGATAGTTACTAATAATGCCTAAGCTTTCAAGTCCATGGATTTGGTAAGTTTCTGTTAGAAGTACAACATTGTACTAGGTCATTCCACGGCCTATTATCCTCGAAGCAATGGGTTAGTTGAATCCTTGAACAAGATTCTAATCACCATAATTAAAAAAGTGTTGACTGAAAATAAGAAAGCCTGGCATGTACATTTGAAATATTCTTTGTGGGCTAATCGGATAGGCACTAAGAGATCAATCAGAATGTCCCCTTTTCAAATGGTATACATTACCGATTTTGTTCTCCCCATTAATCTTGCTCTGCCCGTAATGAAACTCTGGAAAGATGCCAAGGAAGATCCAAATCACGTCACCAGGAGAAAAAATCAATTGATTGAAGTCCAGCAAAATAGGGTTGAAGTAGATGAGAAGCTCCAAAAATATCAAGATATCATGAAAGCCCTATTTGACCAAAAATCTAAAGATATGGAATTCCTTCCCGATGACCTGGTTTTAAAGTGGGATGCTAGGAAGGAAGACTCAGGAAAACACAACAAATTCGACCATATCTAGTGTGGACCCTTCAAGATCACAGCTTCTGAAGGGAAGAATTCATTTTTATTGGAAAATCTGGATGGAAAAATCCTTAACACCCCTATCAACGGGCATTACCTGAATCATTTTATGCAATAAACAATTTCCAAAATCTCACTGTATATACCGATTTGATTTCTTTACTTTGATTCACGGTTTTTCATTTCTTTGGTAAGTTGCTACTTTCACTGTAATTACAGACACATTTGTTGTTTTCAAAAAGGAAAATAGGAAAATCAAAAAACAGGTAATGGTTACTATTTCTTTTGAGAAGTATCTGACAAATATCATGTTTATTTTTATCACAAGATACTGGTTGATAGTCGAAATATGAGAAAAAAAATTCAGAATAGTGATATGCTCCCAAAACAGGTGATAAATAAATAGTCGAATTAGTTGAAAATATGAAGAAATTTTAAGGTATGAGCTTCTAAAACCTACTGAACCAAGTTGAAGTTTTTAAGGGAATTTAGCTAAATCTAAAAGAAGTCTCAATCATAGAAATATTGTCACCTAATCAACGATAAGAGGAATATGAGAATTATAGACTAATCTTAAAAGTTTTCTCTGAGGTTTAATAAATAAAATAAAAATAAAAAATTTATTAAATGAAAATTAAATAAAAATGAAATACAATAAAAGAGTTTAAGGAAATATGAGAATCATTGAAAAGCTTATGTGAGATTGATCATGTTCGCTATAGAATTTTTGAATACTCTTACTGTTCCAATTTTCCCATCTTAAATCTTCTGTTCCTTTTGGTTATCATCTTCTCCCTTGGTCTCCACAGAGAGAAGATTTTGCCTTAACTCTGAAAACTCAGAAACATGTCTCAAAGTAATGTTAAGCGAATATTTATACGCACCTCTCTTTTGAACTGAAAGAAAAGTATGTCTAGGTTAATCCTGGCTACTTTAGCCTTTATAACATATTCAAAGCGATTGATTTCACTCAAGGAAATCCCCTGAAAAGTAAAAATCTCTCGTGGAAAAATCCCTTGTAGGCGAAGGTGTCTTGAAGGTCGGAAGAAAATTAACCCAGAGTAATCAAAGCTCTATTGCTAAATTATAAGAAGATATCATCCCTGGTGAAAGGAAATTCATCTAAATGATTGCCCCCCATCTAGTTCAAAAAAGAGATTATGAAAGGAAATTCATTAAATGATTGCCCTCATCTCAAGCATTTAAATGCAAGATTATAAAATGAATTGGTGAAAGGAAATTCAATTTGGGAATTAGATAACTTCACCGGGGTACTGAACAGGCTCTCTGGTAGTGAAGCAATGTCTGTGATATATGCAAGGCTCTTATACATGTATTATAATGTACTCTGGTAGTTAGTCTTCCTCTCGACAAGATTTACATTCTAAGACAACTAAGGACTCTCTAATTAAATTACTAAAATCACTTTGTCTTGACACGAATATGATCGAACCGATTCTAGTAGATGGGTTAAGGTTGTTTTGATTATCTTGAGAAAATCTGAATACAGTTTCAAGAAAGAGAAATTTCAAATAGCCTAACCAAAAGTCATGATTTGATGTGTTTTGAAGGTTTTCTAAGTTACAGTTGAAACCCTTTTCTCAGTGCGATCTTTTTCTGAAAAAAGTTCCACAAAATGCAATAATGACTCCATTTACCCAATAAAGTCACTTGGTCTACTGTTCTTCGCGACCCGCGGGGAGACGCGATCCCTAGATGGAGCCTATGTTGGAACATATATATTTTACAAAACTTTAGACTTGGATAAGTTTCATTCTTGTTTAAATAAGGAAAAACACGCACTTGAATATCATTGTTGATGAAGTCTTCTGTTGAATCCAACGATCTGAAATCCTTAAAATTTATGGAGTCACCTACTCATTAAAAGGTCAAATCACTAAAGGATACCTTCGAAATGTCGGGTTTCGGGGTTTCACGATACTAACAGTCCAACATGTAAGAACTCCAAAGTCTCGATATACGAAGTCGCGAAACTATCTTAAGTGTTAAACCGGGTTAATTTAGGGGTAAGAACAATTAACGATTAATAAATCTTATTGTGGTTTCGCGTTTCGGGGATCCTAACATATAGCGACTATCAATATCCTGAGACCTGAAACCCCGAAATCTTTGAGGTTAATCATGATTACCTAAAAGGGTTAAACACAATTAAACTTAATTAATCACATCGCGATTTTGCATTTCGTAAGTTATAGCTTAGGTTGTTATAAGATCTCCCGAGAGCCGAAATGCCAAAATTTACTTAATGATAAATATGATTAACCGATGCTTTAACAAATATTATCTCTTAATTAATCTGTCACTTAATGATGACTCGGATAGGTTCAAATTTCTTATGTTCTTTTCCCGAGCATGAACCACCAAAAATAAATGGCATTAATAATGCCTTTACGACAATCATTCTAAATAATATTTTGAGCCACCGCTTGAATCTGATTCATTAAAGAAAGTAAATACTTTGTCAGTGAAGGTATTGGTTGATCGATGCGATTAAAGGAAAAGGAATGCGAATTTGAATTTCATTATGTGTTTTACTGAGCTGTAAGTTTTTCCATTTGAAGGATTTTATGCCTTTCCTGTGGCAGATAACAGAGTTCAAAAGCTTGATACCATGGCTCCACAGAAAGCACCTAAAGCGACTGGTGAAAATTCAAGCTAGAACGCAGACGTTCTCTCTGACACCTCGCCCAGAAGCATAGACACTGTCAAATCCTGGATGAAATTATTCAACATCTTACAATATGAATTTGTAAATTGCCTGGATGATTCAAGCGACAACGAGAAGGGAGACCTATCTACCAAATATAAAATTGTTTCTCAGTCAGAGATACAGAAGATAGCGACAAGGCCAAATCTCTTGCCCTACAATGAAATGATCAGTTGGGCGCTAGACCACGTAGATATTCCAACCAAGACTATTTTCAATTCGCAAAAGGTCGCAATTAGGTCTTCCAGACCAGAACATCTATAGGTGATGTAAAAATTGTCTCCGGTATCCAATTTCATTTACAATGCAAATTTCCTAGTAGATTTCAACAAGAAGGAATGCGACCAATACGAAAAAAACCTTCCTGATTTAATTAAAGACTGGTATTCTCGCCCCAAGAAGTTCAGAGCGGAATCCCATGGTATATACCCAGTTGTCGCACTAGAACCCCACATAATGTACATAACAATGATGATGTGTAGGCTCTACGAGAAGGAAAACACAACTAATTTCTTTTTACTGTGGGTACCTATTATACACACAGTAGCAGAAGGGTACTCTTTTGACTAGGCAAAGATATTGTCGGACAGTTTGGTTCAAGAGATTGCAATATATCAGTCACTAAGAGCCAAGGGGCAACCGACCCAATTTTTCATGTTGGCTTATATGATGGACGTCGTCTGTTTCATGATGCCTTTTCCGCTGATGGACTGGAGCTGGACTCCAAATAGTGTTGAACCCATACATATTTATCATTCAAAGCTTTGGGAAGAAAAGGAAAAAGACTTCTTTTATGAGATCTGCAACTGGGTAGTGGTGTCGATGCACACCGCCATATATGGCTACCCACCTCCCAGAATCTCCGACAAAATTGTGACTAACTTGGGCAGAATAACAGACTGGTACGTCGAGGAACACTTCTCCTATATTAGATTTTTTGGCTATTCAGTTCCTCCATATGCTCTGTCGCAATTTTTACCAGACCAACTAGTTGTGTGCCGAGAGGTCGCATGACAAACTATGCTCGGTGGGATTAGCAAGGAGCTCAAAATAGTACAGAAAAAGGTATGGCCCTCTTTTCCCTTGTAGATTGGTACATTTTCCCTACTGGATTGCAGTCACTCTAAAGTAGAGGCCGCAACCTTGGAAGAAATAACTTTGGTCAGCATTGAATTCAAAAAGCACAACCCACAGAAAGTCATGGGTAATCACATGGCCAGCTGCAATTTGAAAAGGTATGAACATGAATATTCCCCTCAAGACGAGATTTTCCAAGGAGAGAGATCCTATCCAGAGGTCTTGAGTCGAATTCGAGCTCTGTCACCCAATGAAATGATTGATTTTTACGACTTCCAAAGTCACTGAAGAAGTATCCTCCCTAAAGTGTTACAAGGAGGAACCCCGACATCTACAGTTGTACAACAAATAGAGACTCGAAGCTTAGAAGTCGTAAGCTCTAGTGGACAAGAAATTCAAGGAATTTTGGAGAAGACTGGAGTTTCAACTCAGAAAGAAGATATCCCATCAACAAATGTATCAAGTGACCAAGCCAAAGATCAAGCAGAGACATTGACAAAGGAGGGAGAAGAAGGACCACTGTTTACACCAGATAAATCAACTACAAATGTGGTCGGGAAACAGTTGTCCACCGAAATCGGCAGCCCCATCCAGTTTGTCACACCGTTACAATTCACTAGAGGGAACCCAAATGCAGAGGTAGTATTCATAGAGGACCTCACACCCATTTCGGTTGAAGAGTTGCCTCCTTCCAATTTCTTTTTCAGCAAGAAAAGGAAGGTTGTGGTGAAGAAAGAAATGCACCTAAAGGAAGGTTCAGCTATCAAAATACACAGGGTGCTAATTGATGGAGAAGCCTTGGAGGAGGTAGACTTTGCTGAAGAAGTAGTAGGTTCACTGGAGGATTTTACAACAACTAACTAGTTTTCAGTCGAAAATTTAAAAGAACAATTGAAGCAGAAAGATCTTCAAATAAGCCAATTGCAGAATCAAATGAAGACTGTAGAAAAGAATGTCTGGAGCGAGGTCAACAAGGGCTTCAAGCAGATTAGAGCTAGCAACAAACAGGAAATCCAACAACTCAAATCCAGCCTCGAGGAGATGCACAGGAATATACAGGTGAGCCAGGGGCGAGCCACCCATCAGGATGAGTTGATAAGGCAACTACAAGCCAAAGTAAGCTCTACCAAAAATATGATTGTAGATATAACAATGTTCCAAGATCAGGCATTGGAAGTGCGAAAGGAACTGGAAGCAGCACAACAAAGCCTTCTCAATAAGGTTGAAACTATCCAAGATCGTTTTTGGGTGATAGATCAAGCATTAAATAACATGTGTTTAAGAAAGAGAGAAGTTATTGTTGCCCGAACTATTTTCCAAGAAGCAGTTGCGTCGTCAACAAAAGAAGGAGTAGCTATGGCTTCCAGGTTGTCTATTTTGGAACAGACTAGAGGTGATATCATAATAAAGACCTGGGAATCTAGCATAGCTGAAAGCGGGAAAATGGCTAAGGAAGTGAAGGAGTTTTGTGAAGAGGCTTTCCACTCACTCAACAAAGAATCATTAGGCCTTGATAAAGAAGATAGCTATGGAGTACTGGGACAAATTGACATAACAAAACATCAACTTGATATTAAGACAAATATAGAAGCGGCTCAGGCCGAAATCTCACAGATAAAACAGGTTGATATTATTCAGATAAATAGATGGCTAGTGAAGCCTAGTCTGCAGTTACAGTCTATAGTTTCATAATATAGACGAATGGATGAAAGATTGCCTCAATTGGAAAAGAAAT
>SNQJ01S0003394.1:158493-178691 GCA_010110895.2 Picea sitchensis | reverse complement strand
ATCCAAAACCCTAACCCAATGACCTGGATTAGTCCAAAACCCTAATTCCTTAACCGGAAATAGAAAACCATCGGCAAAAACGATGTGCCGAAAAAAACCCACCTAAATACATGACACATTTCTCAAGGTAGGTGTCACGTTTCCCGAATATAACTCGTGCAAAGAATATAACACATACCCAACACAGATACTCAACTTCATAGGTGCCAAAAGTAGATTTAGATAGTGTGAGAAAATTTTTGTGCTTAGACAATAGATGGAGAACTTGATCCACATTGGTGAGATGTGCTTGAAAAGTTTTAGTGTAGATGAGAATATCACCAAAGAAAACTAAGACAAAATGACAAAGGAAAGGATGGAAGACATGATTCATGAGGCTTTGAGAAGTGGAGGGAGCATTACACATACCAAAGGGCATGACCAAGAACTGGTAGTGACCCTCATGAGTGAGAAAGGCGGCCTTGGGGATGTCTTCCTCTTTCATATGTATCTCGTGGTAGCCAGAACAAAGATCAAATTTTGTAAATTATTGAGCACCACTCAATTCATCCAAAAGGCCATCAATGACAGGAATGAAAAATTTGTCTTTGATTGTGAGTATGTTGAGGGCATGAAAATCAGGACACATGCACCAAGTGACTTATTTCTTGGGTACCATGACTACCAGATAAGCATAGGGGTTGGTACTAGGAAAAATAACACCAGTTTCTCACAATTCTTGAACAATTTTCTCAATTTTATTTTTCTGGGAAAAGGGATGATGATTAGGGAAAACATTGAGAGGAATACTACATGGTACTAGAGGAATGGAATGATCATGGGCACTGCAGGAAGGGGGAAGTCCATGGGGAATGCTAAAAATAGTTTGGTCTCTGGAGTTTATAGATTGGAGGTCCTTAAATTCCATGAGGATGGGGCCGAGAGTGCGTAACCATTCAACATCGAGCACAATGGCATGACCACCCATGCTGATAGTAAACATACAAGATTTCAGGTGGTACAGACCAATTTGTAGGCGCACGTTTTCACAAATCCCACCACATTTCATGGAACCATCATTGACAATCATGATTTGAAAATTGTTGATGACACATATATAACAATTTATTTCCTGGGCAATGCGACGATGAATAAAATTATGGGTGTTGCCACTGTCAACAAGGACTCTGACTTTCCTATGCTTAACATAGCCAATTAGCTTGAGGGTTTGGGGAGAAGAGAAGCTAATGAGGTCATGCAATGAAATCAATAGTTCAACTTATGATGGATCAACGAGAGGTGTATGATCATGTATTGGGGGTAGCTCTTCCATAGAGGAAAATTTAGCCTCCTCATCAACAACATCCTAAAAAATGGCCATAAAAAGTTTATGTTCCTTATACTTGTGCCCTAGAAAATATTTGTCATCAAAATTATAGAAAAGACCCTTGAGTTGGCATTTATCCATTTCTACTTGAGTTAATTTATGGATCTTGAGAGGGGTGGCATGAGGGGCAAGATTGGTAGGTAGAGGGTGGGGAAGAAAAGAGGGTTTTCAATTCTGGGAAAAGACAACCTGTTGTGCTTCTTTGGCACATTTTGTATATTCCAACCAAGTTTAGGGGCGATCCAAGAGGGCATTGGTGTGAATTTCATCCTTAAGGCCACTGATAAAACATTCCTTGAATAAGGCATTTGTCATGCCGTCCATTCTGAAATCCAAGTGCTCAAAGGTGGCTATAAAGTCTTCCATTATGCCAGACTGTGTCAACTTGGTCAAACAAACTAAATGGTGGGTGTCGATGTCAAAACGTTCATAAAGATCTGCAACGAACTAGGTCCAAGCAATATACCCCTAGTGTGCATTTTCACGTCATTGCCACCATTTCCAACGTTCAAGATCCAAATAGAGAACACCATAACAAATTTTGAACAACTCATCAGTAATGCCATGCAAAGAAAAATAATGCTCCATTTGGGTGACCCATCCTATGGGATCAGAGCCATCAAATTTATTGACCTCAACTTGGGGAAGATGGGGGTCATGATGAAAGGGGTTGGAATGAAAGGCCATAGTATGAGAGGAATCAACACCATCTACCTGGGAGGTTTGGTCAGGGAAGGGGGGGCGTTGGATCGATTTAGAAACTGGTTGAGAGTGGCATTGATGGTGTCAAAGTTTCCATCAAGTTTGTTAAGTCACCCGTCAACTTTGGAAAATTCGGTCCTAACTTGGTCCTCTAAGTGGTCAAAGTCGGAAGACATTTTCTGGATGGTATCCTTGTTCTGTTTGATTTTGTCTTGTAGTTGTTGGGTGCGAGTGGTGTCCATTTGGAAAGTTGTGGTTCCTGGGATGGGGAGTGGGTCCACTGAAAAAAGGTGGATGAGTGATATATACCATTGAGATCAGGGTGACAAAGGGAAGCCAATGGGGTATGTGTCAAATAAGGGTGTTGGGAAGGGTGGACGGGACCACAAACACGGCTTAAAAATGATACGTACCATGATGATCAGGGAAAAGAGAGGAATCCAATGGGATATGTCCCAAATAAGGGTGTCGATGGGACCACTATACTCTTTTTGTTACTCTTGTAGAGTTATACTCTGGCCTGAAAAATACTACAGTGACAAATTTCCCAAATAGTTAAGAGGAAAAATTGTGTAGGAATGTGACAACTAAAATGCAAGTGGCAAGGTTGCACATCAATATATCTCTCCTCTTCCTTTTTTGTTCTATTCCTTTCCCAAGGGTTAGGGTTTTCAGGGTTTCTATAGACAAAGGTCTGCTCTATGCTATAGCTCTCTGATATACGTGTGGGGTCAAACAATAGTACTCGACCCAATATCTCAGGGCACCAACTAAGGAGGCTCAACTGTACCCTTATCCATACTACCTAATTACACAGGTACTAGATAATATCTTCGTGAGTGTTATTCTTGGTGTCACTACAACAGTCGGGCGACCGATCAACTAATCTAGAGCTAGTTTCAAGGGACATAGAAGACTCTCGATATACCTAACGGTACGTGGGAGTGATGGTCGTGTATAGATTTTGTCTGATGTGGTACTACTCGAAGAGGTACCGATAGGGTTTACATAGGTTTCCAACAAGGTGAAACATTTGTTTCAAGTAACCCTTCGAAACCATCTGTATTTTTTTCTTGTAGTCTTCCCCAACTGATTTTTACTCATTGAATGATAGATCTCTGTGCTTTAAAGACATAGGCAATACACGTCTCTACCCTGGAATTTTTTTTTTATAAAGGAAAGAGCTTTGATACCACTTGTAAGGTACAAGATGTATTGTATTAAGCAAAAACATAAATATTACAACAATACCAACAGAGCAACAAAATAATGAGAACAACAACACCAACAATAATACCTTTATTGAATGAACGTAATGTTCACTTGCCTCTTTGAGGGGACAACCTCCAGTAGAGAAGAGATCTATTGAAATACTTCTCAAGACAAGACTTTCTCATGCCTTCTACTCCTATTTATACTAGTTCTATCTTCTAAAGAACATTCTATAAGAAGATCTTTCTAGAAGTGGAAGCTTCTATTAAGTCTTCTTACAATAGACTTGTTCACATTATTCAATAGGCCTTTTAAACTAATGTTGGCCTTTATTACATATGAAATATATTATTCTACTTATGTGAGGGGTTAGGGAGGTTAGGTCCCTAACACATCTGCACTTGAGAAATAAATGCTTTCTTTTGTATAATAAGAATACACGAGCTAAATGCATTAAAGTTTTATTTGTATAACGAGTTAAATGCTAAGTGCTTCCCCTCCTTAGTTTATTTCTTTCTCTCCTCCCCCCTACACACTTGCCTTATGATTATTTACATCAATTTCTATCATTCCCTTCACAATTAACTTATGTGTCTTTACATCAAGTTTCATAGACTACACTCTTGTCAATGATCAATTTGAACTTCTTGAAAGAATTCTATCGAAATTGTGTGCAAATGCGAAAATATTTTCATAAAACATAAAAAAAAATTGCAGACCTTATCACAACAATAATATGACGCTATATGTCTATAAAAAAGACACTAATTCGATGCAACAAGATGTAAAATTGGCTCAATCGATTCATGATTGATCTAAGTGATGCAATAATTGTCCTCAACATGATTTCTACTCTACAATATACAAATTGCAAACAACGAAAATATTTCTTGGCTTAGTTTCTAGATCCCATAGCTCCCATAATCTCGGTCAACCAAAAACAAAAACAAAAATGTATAGCACACTTTGATCCTTCTATTTGGTCCATCCTTTCATTAATTACAATAACTATAGTGATAGTAGCATACTAAAACTAAACTACCTATTTAAGACCATACATGGGTGATAAATGTTCATGTGAATGGTTAGATACCTATGAATCACAATGAATCCATTAAATCATGTATAAATGCACGATGTTATAGGCTTTATTAGTTAATTAATATAAGTGCAAATTTTTGGATCTCCATGTGAAGTGCCATAAAAGTAAAATACAAGATGGGTGGAAATAAGATATATGGAATGCAAACCAAAATATGTGTCCTCTTTATCCATATATATTCCCTCTCTATTCTTATAGAGAAGAATTCTTTGGTATGAATTAGGCTAGGTGGTAGATCATAACACTAGGTACTTAGAATGACTTGAACGATTGTTGTTTTTCTTCATAATGACCTTATGATTTTTCACATAAGTTTCTATAGATTTCATTCTTATCAATGATAAACTAAAATTACTTGGAAGAATGACATTAGAAGTGTGTGCAAATGCAACAAAACTTTCATAAAACATATTATTTTTTTATCGATTTCAGACTAGTATCTTGATGCTAATTTGATGCTAAATGTGTATGAAAAATATGTTGTTTCAATGCAACAAGATGTAAAATTGATTCCATCGACTCATAATTGATCCAAGTGATGCAATAATCAGATAACATGACACAATAATCATCCCCAACATGATTTCTACTCCGTAGTATGCAAATTACAACAAAAATAAAACCCTTATGGACTTAGCTTCTATATCCCATAGCTCCCATAATCCCAGTCAAATAAAAACAAAAAAATGCATAGCTTGGTTCACTCTAATCCTTACATTTGATCCATCCGTTCATTAATTATAATAACTATAGTGCTAGCAGGGGACTAAAAATAATTTGCCTATTTAAGATAGTATGTCAGTGATAAAATTTCATGTGAACGGTTAGATATCTATTGATCACAACAAATCCATTGAATTATGCATCAATGCCCTAGACGTGAGTGTTATGGGATTTATTAGTTAATTAATTATTTCTTACATGAGAAAAATCGGCTCTCCATGTAGAGATATGAAAAAAGTAAAATATAAGATGAATTAAATGACAAGATGACCGGAATGCAAACCAAAACATGTGCCCTATTTATTATTAGATATTCCCTCTCTATACTTATAGGGAATAATTATTTAGTATGAATCTAGGCTAGGTGGTATATCACAACACTAGGTACTTAGCAACAACTTGAATGGTGGTTGTTTTCCTTCAAATCGACCTTATGATTCTTCACATCGAAATCTACCAATTGTATGCTCTTCAATGATTAGTCAAAACTCCTTATAAGAATGACATCAGAAATGCATGTAAACACCATAACAATTTCATAAAACATATTTTTTATTCCCATACGATGATAATACAATGCTATGTATTTTTGAAGACCTTTGTTATATCGACACAACACGATGCAAAATATATGGAAGCAACACATACATGACATGGGAGATGAATGGATGACACTAGAATAACATAGGTGCTATGTAATGCGATGCTAAATAACATAAAACAAAATAGACAAAAAGTAAAATCTCTTAGAGTACTATTAGTAGATATGTGTTTTGTGCATGCCTGAATCCTTGGGAAGATAAAAGGTTATGATTTTAGGATAAGAAGGTCTTATTTATCCCACCAAAATAAAATAAGCCAATAGAGAATAATTCTTTAACCATAATCCAGGTTAGGTTCTATATCACAACACTAGCTACTTAGTAGTAGACTGAATGGTGGTTGTTTCCCTTCTTCAATGAAGTGTATTAGCATGAAATTTGAAGAGAAGAGATGGGTTACAAGGAGGGTGTATGTATGTTATGGGTTATTTATTTTTTCTACTCACCCCCCACCCCCCCACCCTTCATAATGACCTTATGATTCTTCACATTGAGTTCTATCACCACCCTTCATAATGACCTTATGATTCTTCACATTGAGTTCTATCATTCCCTATGATTCTTTGAATTAGGTTCTACAAATTGTACTCTTTTCAATGATCATTTGGAATTCCTTGGAAGAATGGGATCATAATTGTGTGCGAATATGACAACAATTCATAAAACCTAAAAAAATTAATCCCAAGCTTCATAACAACATTAATATTGTAATAACCCTAGTCTTAATCACCACAAATTATGATGTAAATGTGCAAATGCAATTTAGGTTGGTGATCCGATATGTTTGGATCGAAGAGCCCTTACTGATTAATATGGCCGAGGGACAAACTATGTATTTTGTACATTGAAATGATTAATAAAAATAATAATCGTTGGCTATGGTACACGAGGGACGATAACGATGGGGGGGCTATGATTCCATAAGAGAGCGGGCTAAAGATGGGTCCAAGGGGTTACCTATTTCTTTTAATTCATCCATTTTCACATTAATGTTTATCCCTTAGAATTATAAAAAGAGATATTAAAGTAATGTGAGAGTGGTAGGTGGGGAAAGTCAACTCACCAATTTATGACAGCAAGGGATGAGTACAACCACTTTTTGGGAAATGTGTAAGTCAAGCTTGCATGAGAAGAAAAGGAAATTTGAATGGGTTTTTGGGTCAGTTTTACTTGCTAATTTTGTAGAGAAAGAGGAGATTTTAGTGTTTGGAAAGAGCACCAACCATGTTGAGTTGAATCCTGGGAAAGAACACCAACCATGGTGTGTGTTAGAACAACCATGAAAGGGCTGATTTTTGTGCCCAAAATTAGGTTGTAAGCTTGTAAGTGCATTTTCTGTTGAAGAAATGGCTCAAGAGCCTTGAGAAGGTTGTTGTGAACACTCCAAGCAACAAAGAGTTCATGGAGTTCCCAACTGTGATATTCCTATCCAATCGAGTGCACTGGAGCCATGGAGGGAAGTGGGAATTCCCGAGGGATTGCGTGGAAGAGAAGGGGGATCCCATTCCTTGGGTTGTGTAGGTTGAGGGGAAGAGAGTTGGTGGATTGGAACTGTTGTTGGATTAGAATGTGGATTTTGGGATGCTAAATCTGTAGAGTGGAAATCTAAGAGGGCCGAACTTCCTTATGGACTCATAGCATCAACTCAGGGGTGGCCTACTATTGAGAGAAATAGAACAACAATGCCTATGGATAAGATGAACGTTCCTTGTACACAACCAATTGGTTAAGTAATTAAAATATAAGTTTAATGTTGTATTTATCTATGTTTGTTGTGTTGTGTAAATGTTAATTCGAATGTTGTTATGTTTGTTGGGTATGCATGCATTCATGGTTTTTATTATGTTGTTAGATGCATGGATAAATCAACACGATGTTTGTTGTAAATTTTATGTGCATAAGAGAAAACTTTCGGGTTTTTTTTTCCGGGTATGTTACAAATATGATGATATATAGATATGAATAATATGTTACTTCGATGATAGAAATGAAGAAACATGAGAATATATGCATCATCCATTCATGTGACGCACGAGTGACACCAAGATGATTCAAAATAGAGACAAAATATAATAGTTTTTTTTTTTCATATTTTGAGTGTCATAACTATAACACAAAATCAACATGAACATTTTACTTGCACCAACAGCAAAAAACTCAAGCAAGGGGGATGAGGGCTATAGCGACACAAAAAAATGATGCTACAACCCCATTAACATAGTAGTGGATGCAACATATTTTTCCCTTTGCAGAATTTGTTGAGCTATGTGTTGAAACTACCATCTTGAGTGTAGGTCTAGTGCTTTTCCATCCACTTATTAATCAATCTTCTCAATTTATATGTCATTTGTTTAGAAGGTTTTTCATCTTCTATGTTCCTCAATTACATTGGACGGTTTTTAACAAGATAACAAATGGGCTCTTATAATATTGGAATGAAAAAAGAGGTTTATATTCTCATTTCATTACCGATCGTAGAAATGTTCTAATCATGGAACCTCCCCCCTCCTTTAATATCTTTACTAAATTACAAAAGGACATCATAAATAATAAGATATTAATGATTATTGAGGAAGTGAATGGCTCTTTGGCCTTCACTCTCTTATGATCCAATGCATTAAAAATGATCAAAAGTCAAAGAATACAATCCACTTCAAGGAGGAAACCTCCTTTTACAATATATCCAATTCAAAATACAATATGAGATAAGATAAGATGATCCTCAGACTAGGTCTCCTTGGTATATATAAGAGATAAAGGGTACAATTATAATGAAAGGGTACTGTGAAGGGTTCTAGACGACATATAATTATGATACTATAAATGTAATAATTCAATATCTAGGGCTTAATAAGGGGTTTAACACATAAAATGAGGATTTGTCTATGTCTTAAAATTCCCCTCCCCTTCAAACAAGTGTTGTCCTCAATACTTGACTATCTACGACTGTTTCTGCATGAAGAACTCATCTTCCTATGTTGCCTCTTCCACTGGTAGGTTCTTCCATTTAACAAGGTACTCTATGATTGCTTGATTTCTCAGTTGCTCAATCTTTGTTTCAAGGATTGTTTTTGGTTCTAGTATTATTTTCCCTTCTTCATTAATCTCTGGAAACATAATTTGGACTAGGATCTTGTTGTCGATTACCTTTTTTAAGAAAGAAACATGGAAGACTAGATGTACACGTGAGGATGGAGGCAAATCCAATTTGTAATCCATACTTCCAATCCTTTGAAAAACCTTATAGGGGCCATAATATTTGGGTGCTAATTTAGTGTTTTTATTTTGTTTCTTGAGGGTTATCTGTTTATATTGTTGTAGCCTCAGAAATGCCCAATCCCCCACTTCAAATTCCCTTTCACTACAATGTTGACTTTCTTGTTGTTTCATCCTATTTTGTGCCATAACCAAGTTGTCCTTCAATAGTTTGAGCACCTCTTGTTGGTTCCTTATGTGGTCTTCCATTGCTTGAACCTTTGTATTCCCTTTCAAGGTTGATGTAATGGATGGATGATGATATCCATAAAGTGCCAGAAATGGGGACATTTTATATGAAGTATGGAAGGAGGTTTTGTACCACCATTCTTCCAAAGGCAACCACTTGACCCATTGTGTCCGTTTATCGAATGCAAAACAATGAAGATATCCTTCTAGACATTTATTCACAATATCGGTTTTCCCATTGGATCGAGGGGGGTTAGATGAGCTGTGAGCCAATTGAGTACCCAAACAAGAAAATAATTTAGTCCAAAAATTTCTAGTAAAAATTGGATCTCTGTCACTTACAATAATCTTTGGGACTCCTTATAGCTTTTGAATAATTTCCATGAATGTCGGGGTTATTGTACTTTCTTTAAAAGGATGAGAAAGAGAGAAAAAATGGGCATATTTTGTCAGTCGATCCACTACTACCATGATGAAAATCTTTCCTTTGGATTTGGGTAAACCTGTAACAAAATCCATTGCAACTTCTTCCCAATGTTGACTTGGTATAGATAATGGTTGTAGAAGACATGAAATCTTGATTATTTCTTCCTTATTCTTTGGGAGAATAAACATTCAAACACAAACTTTTGAACATTAGTTTCAAGACCTTCCCAGAAAAAATCCCTCATGATCATGTGGTATGTTTTCAAGAATCCTGAATGTCTTCCTATAGGAGAAGTGTGCAATTCTAGAAGGACCTTCTGTTTGAGTTGGGAATTCTTACATAAATATATGCAATCATGATACCATAACAACTAATTCTTCGATACAATTTTTTCTAATGAACTGAAGTCCTCATGTAGTTATTGAATGATATTGCATACCTCTTTATATTAATTCCATTCTATCCTTGGTTCTTCCACATAATTAGATTGCGAAATAAAAATAACGCATAGTGAACCTTCAGTTTCTTCTTCTTTCCTTGAAAGGGCATTTTCCACAACATTATGTTTTCCTTTTTTTGTAGATAATTTGAAAGATATAACCTACAATCTTTGTAACCCATTTTTATTTCTCTTCTAATGATAATCGTTGCTTCAAGAAGTAATTCAAACTATCATTATCTATTTTTACTTTGAAGTGTCTTCCTATTAGGTAAGGGCGTTGTTTTTGAACAACATGTAGTATGGCCGATATTTCTTTTTTCACAAATGGGTTTGACTAAGTTTTTCCTTTAAGTTGGTTTCTTTCAAAGGCAAGGGGCCTTCCTTCTTGCATTAAAACTGCACCAATTCCATGGCCTAAGGCATCACGCTCCATAATAAATGTTTTTGTAAAGTCTGGTTTGGCTAGGATGGGAGTAGTACACATAGCCTCCTTAATTTTTTCAAAAGCTTTGGTTGCTTCTTGGGTCCAAGAAAATGATTCCTTATTTAATAATGTTATTATAGGTGTTGCTATTTGACGACAATTCTTGATAAACTTGCGATAATAGTTTGTTAACCCTAAGAATCCTCTAAGTTTCTTCAAGGTTTTGGGAATCAACCATTCCATCATAACTTTAATTTTATTAGGGTCCACTTTACATATTCATGAGATACAATATGACCCAAATATTCCGCTTCTTGAACCCCAAAGGCACACTTGGAAATATTTGCATAAAGTTATTGCTCTTCTAATAGTTGTAATACTCTATCAACATGTTGTACATGCTCTTCCCAATATTTGTTGTAGATTAGTATGTGATCAAAAAATACTAACACAAATTTTCTAAGGAAGGGCTTGAAAATAGAATTCATCAAGCTTTGAAATGTTGAAGGTGCATTAGCAAGTCCAAATGGCATAACCAAAAACTCATATTTACCTTTATGTGTTCTAAAAGGTGTTTTAGGAATGTCTTCCTACCTCATCCTGATTGGATTATATCCCGAACAAAGATCCAACTTAGTAAATAATTTTTCTCCATGCAATTAATCTAATAATTCATCAATGATAGGAATGGGAAACTTATCCTTGATAGTCATTTTTTTGAGCTGTCAATAATTTGGACACATATGCCATGAACCATCCTTTTTTGTAACCATCACCACTGGTGAAGAGAAAGAAATTTGGCTAGGTTGAATGATGCAAACCTTTAACATTTCCTGGATCATGCATTCAATCTCACTCTTCTGTGCATATGGATACCTGTAAAGCCTAATGTTAGGTGGTACAATTCCTAGTTGCAAATGAATAACATGGTCATGATATCGAGCAGGTGGAAGACCCTTAGGCATTTCACCAAATACCTTGGAATGATTGTTGATAGCTATTTGGAGGTCTAATGGAGCAAAGGGTATAGATGTTTGAACATCAAGTGAGCACAATTGTGCAACTACACCCTGGTGTCCCGTTTTTGAATAATTTTGTCATGCTATTAGAGCTTATCACTTTAGAGGGATTCCATTGGATACCTCTAAGCTCATTTTCCTTTCCATCCAAGGAAAATATCATGAAAATATCTTGAATAATAAGGGCCACTTTTCCTAATGATTGTAAACATTGGACCCCTAATACAACATGAACACCCTCCATTTGGATGGAAATAATGGGGCTATCCAGAAAACGATTCCCTATGTTGAGCTTAATAATATGGAATTTCCCTAAATTTTTTATGGTACCTCCATCTACAATCATTACTTGAAACTCTGGTGCAGTATATACAAAGCAATTGAGATCTTTGGCTAATTTGTAATTGATGAAATTACAGGTACTACCAGAATCAATCAATACTGTTACATTTTTCTTTTTGATGTATCCTTGTATCTTGAGGGTTTGTGGAGTGTTGATGTTGGCCAATGCATGACAATATATTGTTGGATTACTCTCTTCTAGATCTGGATCTTGTGGCTGTTCCAATTCTTGATCTTCTTCCTCTTCACAATATATGTAGAATAATTTATTCTCACTGCATTTATGCCCTTTACCGTACTTGCTGTCACAATTGAAACATAGTCCTTTTTCTCTTCTTTCATCCATTTGTTGAGGTGTCAACCTTGTCGGTTGAGGTATGCTTGTCTTATGAACCCCAAAACGATCTCTACTTCCTGTGTATGCTCCACTGGTAGACTTTTTTAATGTAGAATATGACAAGCAATTTGCATAGCTTCCATAATATTGTAGGATGCATTAAGAAAATATCATGTTTAATGTCTTGTTTTACTCCACCCATGTAGGCTTCAACCATTTTTCATCACTTATATTATCCACCCTTATGGCCAATACCTGAAATTTTGAATTATAATATTTAATATCACCTACGTGCTTGATTCTTGTCAATTGACTAAACTAGTCTTGTTCCCACACTTTCCCACATTGTTCTTCTAAGTCTCGTAAATAAACCCCAAGTATAATAATAAAGATGGGGCTTCCTTTTATCTACCCATTGATACGATTTATACGGTTTTATCTCAAATTTTAAGGTTTCTATGTGAATCCTTTTCTTATCATCCACAATATTACGCAGTTCAAAATATTGCTCTATTTGGTTCACCGAGGTAAATATCTTTGTCCCATCAAACTTCTTTAATTCAATCTTGGGAAAGTTGAATTTAGGACCCCCACCATCATTTACTCCACTATTAGAGTTAAATCCACTTGAAAATTGCTTACTTTCGACAAGTTGTTCAACATGAATACTATCTTTATTTTCATGAGTTCCTTGCATTTTGATATTTCCTTTAGAGAGTCTCTCATCTAGAGCATGAAAGATCATGGAAGACATGGAATTTTGAAATTCCTTAATGGATTTTTGTATTTATTCTTTAATGTCATTCTTATTTTCATCCATATTTTCATCCATCTTATTTTCCATTTCATCCATATTCCTTTTCATCCATATTCCTTTTCATCTCATTCTCATTCTCATGCATCTTTTTATCCATCTTATTTTCCATTTCATCCATATTTCTTTTCATCTCATTCTTATTCTCATTCATATTCTTATCCATCTTATCTTGCATTTCACCGATATTTATTTTCATAGTTTCATCCATATTATGTTCCATTTGTTAGCTATTTTCAGTGATCCTCTTTTCCATTTGGTGATAAATCTATTCAATTTCATCTCGAGTAATGGTTGAGCTCTCTGGAGGTTTAGCTGGTGAAGTAAATTTTGGAGGAGCCTTTGGATCCATGTGAGAAAATAATAATTCCCCTCTTTTTCCTCTTTATTACAAAGTTTGAATCACCAAAAAACATATCTTCCAATAAAAATTTATGCCAATTGTAAGTTATGTACAATTTAAGCCCTTAATATGGAGTTTGTCCTCCTGGCCGACCTTCCTTCTTATGTATTTCTGAAATTTTGGCCCTTCTAAGTCTGAAATTTTGGCTTGTATTACTCTAAAATGTCTTCTCTGCAATGCTATAGGTCTGACTAAAATTGGAAGTGCCAAGTGAAATTTAGGGTAACCTTCCCAAACCTTGCCGATTTTTGGCCTTTCCGGGAGAGAGAACTTGTACAGAATGCCACGTGTCCAATATTTGATATATGATTGAGAAATTGCTGCCAGAAATACCATGGACTATCCTCTTTCAAATTCTATTTGTCTCATAACATTTGGATCCTTTCTGAATAATATATGACTGTTTTACCTAGAACACCTGTTTGAGACTAGTTATAGGACTAGTCAACAAACCCTATCTTCCACAAGGTAAATCTCCAAAATATTAATGACTCAAAAGCTGAAATTTCAAGCACAAGTACCTTGAGTTGTCTTATAAATAACCTCCAAGTTTCATTATCTAAAGCGTGTCAAAAAAAAATTATAGCAAAAATTCCAAGATGACTATCTTGAAGAAGCAAAACCATAGGACCGATGCTCTGATACCAAATGTTATGATCCAACGCCTTAAAAATGATAAAAGTCACTAAACACGGTCCACTTTGAGGAGGAAACCTCTGTTTACAAGATATTCAATTCACAATACAATATGAGATAAGATAAGATGATCATAAGACTAGGTCTCTGGTCTCCTTGGTACACACACACACGCACACACACACACACACACACACACACACACACACATATATAGGAGACAAAGGGTACAATTATAATGAAAGGGTACCGTGAAGGGTTCTAGACGACATACAATTATAATACTATAAATGTAATAATTCAATATCTAGGGATTAATAAGAGGTTTTACACATAAAATGGAGATTTTTCTATGTCTTAACACACTCATACATCGCCCATCTTGGATATGGTTTTTGCCACCTAAGGACCACCTATTATCTAGCTAGACACTTCCATAGTTGTTGATGTGGTAGGGTGCCATGAATAGAAGCTATTGGTAATACTAATGCCAAAAACAATGGCGGGTATAGTGATAAACAATAGTTATAATAGTCCAAGGGGGATGATTAAAAATAGGAGGTCGGTTCCATTAATTTCCCCATTCTAGAGTAGCAATAAAATAATTCAACAACAGGTGGAGATCCCCCCCTATTTAGAGAGGCTGATGAAGATAAAGGAAAGGATAAGGATAAAAAAGACAATAACAAAAAATAAAGAGGAAGAATTTTCTTAGGAAGAGTGATATCCAAAGAAGACTCAAATTGAAGACTGATCCAAGCATGCTACTAAGGTTCCCTTGGTTCCTTTATAAATTTGCAACTAATTTAATTATTTTTCTACATTTTCCCTTCTTCTTCTTCTTATGCTACTAAATCTACATCTCCATTAGCTCCTTCTTCTTCTATAAATGTTTAGACTTCCAATGTCCCCCTTAAGAAAATTGTCCCTTCGTTTTATTTTTCCACATCTTCCATTTCCCAAGACAAGGGTAAGGACATAATTTCTCATGTGCTAACTATTGTTTCCCAAATGGACATGCCCTCATTTTCTATGTCCCAGTGCACTCCAAATACTTTTTACACATATTTCTTTGATCATTTCAAAGATAAACAATGGAAGAATAAAATATTTAACCATTATGGATCCATATGCATAGGCCTCCACAAGGGTGTTGTCTAATATGAGCTATGATAGTAATATTTTCTCTAAATATACTTTAACCCCCAAGGTGAAAAAAAAGAGTCAGAGATACAAATTGAAGATTTCAATGTGAAGAAGACTACTTTTGATATGTTTACTATTAGGCTTGAAAATAGAGTCATGTTTGTTGAGGCTGGTGTAAATAATGTTTACATTGGGTATCTCAGGACTACTCATTATTTGAGTAGAGTGGAAAATAAAGTTCTTAAATTCAATGAGGAACTTGAGTAATCATAATGCTATTAGTAGAGAACATGATAAACACAAAAAAATATGTTTCAAACCCAATTGGTGTAAGCCTCCATGATCCCTAACCTTGATTTTGTATAATACCTCTTGGAGGTTAAAGATAAATAAATAAACAATCTAAAAGTCAAGGTAGCTAAAAACAATTAAAAAAAGTGGTGACCCAATAAAGCACCATGAAACCATCCAACTAAATTATGCAAGATATTTTGGATAGGGAAAATTAAATATGGTGGAAGAGTTACGGAAGTCGAAGCAAAATCAAGCTCCAAATTGAAAAGTGGTGCTAGTAGTAGCATCCTTTTTTTTTCAAAACTAAAATTACAACTTGTTTGAAACCATGGTCTTAACAACTGGTACCATTTCAACCAAAATATTAAAATCAACCCTCAAATTAAAAAGTGGTGCTACAAGTAGTTGTTGATGTTCAAATTAGTCAGAATCTCAACAACAACCTCACAAGGATATAAATCCCCCTGCGTTTTTAAAGAGGTGGTACTCCTCTATGTTTGTCTGAAAGATATAGCTTGATGTTCTTGAACTGGACTATCAAGCGAGAGAATGCCAAACAACAAACCCCAAATCTTTGTTGCTTTAGTTTGTATATGAAGTGGCTCTTGATAACCAGATTTCTCCTTGAGTGCAACAATTGCTTGGAAATGGACCAAGCAACTTCTTAATAGTAAAAAGATAATGAAATTCTTCAATACCAAAATAATATATGCTCAACTTCATTATAACATCTCTCCGAAACACATGCAAGCAGAATATACAACCATAGTTTCTTACAATAAAAATAATGAAATGGTGTTGATCACTTCAGAGAACTTTAAATGAGTATTGCATTCAAAACTGAAAATAATTTGTTGAGCATACTCCAAAAATATCATACTTAGAAATCCCAAAGTTTGAGAAATCATTAAAGTTATACCAGAAAATAGTTCTCTGTGAAGTCTTATACATAAAATATATCTCATATTACAAAGCATTTTTGTAAACCAATTGACTAATGCTCAGAAATAAAGCTTGCCGAATGCAAGGACTAAACCTCCATGAATCAATTACCTTGAGCTTACATTCATCAGTTATATATATGACTGCAAAATATTCCTATTGATCTTTTAGGAAGAGACCTTGAAAAATAAAAGAAAACCACTCAAAACTCAACATTATGCTCAATTCAAAAATACAAACATAAAGCCTTGGGATACATTGTGTAGAAGAAAAAGAAGTAAGAAAATGGAGATCTATATTTGCTGATGAGAGAGTTGGTTGCATACTAAAGGATGAACAATGCTATCTTTATTATCTGAACCCCTTCTTTGATGGTGCTCCTTTCTTTTAATATGCTCCCAATGCTTCTTTGAAAAGCTTTGCTCTAGTAGTTAGGGTTTTTTCTCTTCTAGAAGTTTCCACGTGCTTCTTATTTTTGGAATAAAGAGCAAATACTTTTAATTAATGATGGATTTCATTGAAATTCATGCCTCCAAGTGGAACCCACTTCATCATTTTATAAAGTTATTTATTAAATGTTTACTTCCAAAATTTGAAGTTGACTGTCTGAGAAAAGTGGATTATGTTTTAATTTTTTGAGCATGATAATTAACTTATCATCCATGGAAACCATTCTATAAGTAATATTCACGATTCCATATTTCCAACGAGTCTTCTTGAGAAAAATTTGGAGGTCTGGATCTCCACTTACAGTCTCACGAAGTCGAGGTTCCAAATAGCTTTCCTGACAAGTCATGAAAAAATAGTTGGCTATTCTTTTAATTTATGGAAAAATTATGGCCAAATTCAGCCACTGAAACCTATCCCATTGTCTCCCTCGTCAAAGTACCTTTCCAACGAGCTATTTCTTGTCCCAAACGAATGTCTAGATCAAGAGTTATGAGCTCCAGAAGATCTTTGCTCAACAACCGTCGATCTAGTTCGTGGTTGAATCTTATCCTTTGATTTATTTTCGCATTTTTTTAATCCCACATGCATTGTGGTGGGTGAAGAATTAGTGTTCATAATGAAAATCCTTCCTTATCATTCATGGGAAACAAAAGAGCTTATGGAAGGCTTAGTGTATCTCTCATGCCTTAGGAAAATTTATGACTTAGTAAAATTTTTTGTCACCCATTCATTGCCCCAACCAACATCCATGTGTCTCAATGTAATTGGTTGCCACATGTCTCAGTATTATTGGTTGCAATGTGTCTCAGTATCATTGGTTGTCACATGTATCGGTAGTATTGGTTGAATCTTGAAAAATTCATGACTTAGTAAAATTTTTGTCACACATTCATCGCCTAGTCAACGTCCATGTGTCTCAGTGTAATTGGTTGCCACATATCTCACTAGGATTGGTTTCCACGTGTCTCAGTATCATTGGTTGTCACATGTCTCAGTATTATTGGTTGAATATTGAATAGTAAATAAATGTTGGGAAATATGTTAAGTAAGGGAGAGGGGATAATATGACGAGAGGGGAGGTATGACGGGGTAGTGAAGTGTGGTGGGGTCGTGGGACATGAGGGAGTGGACTGGGGAAGGTGGAGTGGAGTATGGTGATGCCATGGGGTTAGAAGGAATAGAGTGAGGAAGGGGGAGTGGAGTATGGCGGCATTGCGGGGTTAGAGGGAGTGGAGTGAGGAAATGGGAGTGGACTATGGCGAGGCTGCATGGTTAGAGGTATGGTGGGGAAGGAGAGATGAGGTGTGACGGGTCCGTGGGTATGGGAAAGGGATCAAGAGTGGAGAAGGGGAGATGGGAGGAGGCTTAGTAAAATATAATAAGGAGAGTATGTGAGAATAAGATGAGAGGTATGGGAGAGGGTAAAATAAGGGAGAAGAGGGAATAAAACTTAAGAAATAAACTAAGTGAGGGAATACAAATTAGAAAATAAATTAACTAAGGGAGAGTAGGACAAGGGAAAAAAAGAGACTTGCGGGGAAGGAGAGATGGAGTAAGATGGGAATGGAGTCCCACCATCCACGAAGAGGAGAATAGATTAAGTGTTGAAGTGTTCATATGGAGAAGAGGGGAATATGATCACAACACTTAGAAGCAAATCCTCATCAATTTTTCAAAGCTCTTCTTGCAATTTTTTTGTGGGGTGGTTGGAAAAAACTATGAGTATTTTAGGCATACGAACTTGCATTTTGATTCCATAAAATGCATGATGAAGCTGAGACTGAGGGCTATGCCATGAACTAATAATCATTGGAAATTTCCTTCTTCTGATATCATTTTTTTTGTTTTATTCCAAGAAGCGGAAAATCTAAGTGATCAAATTTTTTGATCAATAGTAGCACCCTTTTGTTTTATGGTGGGTTAAAATTACAACTAATTTGAAACCATAGACTTAACAATAAATAACATTATAACTAAAATTTTTAAATTAACCTTTCAATTGAAAAGAGATATCAGTGGTAACTTCCTTTTTTTTTCTTTTAAAAATTACAACATTTTTAAACTCTAACCCAAAAATTTAAAACTGTTACAAATAAAATCACCTACCCATATTCACTTCACCCTTACCCTCCCTTTCAAAAAATATATTTTCCTATTAACACCCCCTTTAAAACTGTTACAAATAAAATCACCTACCCATATTCACTTCAACTTTACCCTTCCTTTCAAAAATTTCAATACAAATTAAAAAGAAAAACACAATATTTAAAAATATTAATTAAAAAAAACAATATAACCATGGAATTCAGAATAATAATAATAATAATAAAACTTAAAATATAAAATAATTTTTTTTATAAAATAAATTATAAAAAAGCATATACACTCAACTTCTATGTAAATGCTAATTTATATTAATATATATTTACACAAATATAAAAAAACAAAAACATGAACATAAAAATATATATACAATAATAAATTTAAAAACATAAATTTTATAAAAAATATATTTTTTAACCCACATAAAAACAAAACTTTAATTAATAAATCATTAATTAAAAAACATTAATAAAAAGTGAGAAAGCATATGTGATAGGTTTTTAGGTTTTATAACATGATAAAAGGGGAGTAAGCGTGTTTTTAGGTTTTATAACATGTTAAAGGGGACTAAGTGTGGGGGCTATTCTAGGAATCGTTTTCCATGTTTACTCTCTTTTTTCACAAACAATTAATTTATACTCTTTGATATGTTATACAATAGTTTATAATATGTGAAGGGGTCTTGGGTTTATAGTTTGGATGGTAAGAAAGTATGTTTATTATTTTTCTTATTTAGTTTTAATTTTTACAAAGTGGACATGTTGGTTCATTGCGATAAGACTAGAAGATTATACATTTCTTGGAATAGAGGTTCCATTTTGGTGGGCTTCAGGATATTTCGATTCTTGCTAAATCATAAATTTCTTGCTAAGTGCTAGCTTTCAAAATATTCACACTAACTTAAAAATTATAGTAACAACTAACTGGATTTAAATCTAAATCTTACTTAGTTAATCTCAGTAAATTATTAATTCTTCTAGATCTAAATACAAACATGTAAAAGAGGAAAGTAAACATGAAAACGATTCTCAAAATCACGCCACATTACTCCCCTCTTTCACATGTTATAAAACAATTTATGACCTGTAACGGGGGAGTAAGCATGCCCACACTTACTCCCCTTTCACTTGTTATGTGAAAATCTTATTATATGTTAGAAGAATTTTAGTATAAAAGCTTTGTTATTTAAAAAACAAATTCATGGATTTTTTAAAATTTTAATAACATATTTTTTTTAAATGTATATGCTTATGTGTTTTTTTTTTTTT
>SNQJ01S0003394.1:140041-157903 GCA_010110895.2 Picea sitchensis | reverse complement strand
GGTAGATAGGGTAATTTTATTTACAATAACATTGGTTTTTTAGGTGATCGTTTAAAAAATATTGTAATTTTGAGTTTGCCAAAAAAATGGTGCTACTATTAACACATGTTTTCGATTTAGGAGTTGATTTTAAGATTTTGGTTATAATGATACATGTTGTTAAGAATATGGTTTCAAACAAGTTATACTTTCAACTCCAAAAAGCCAAAACCATGCTACTCATAATGCCACATTTTGATTTGGGGAACGATTTTAGGATTTTAATTGCAATGGTACCGGTTGTTAAGGACATGGTTTCAATCAAGTTATAGTTTTAATCCCCCCCACAAAAAAAGAAGAGTTGCACTACTAGCACAAGTTTTCGATTCAATGGTTCACTCTAAGGTACTTGTTACCCACATTAAAGCTCATGGTTGCAAAGGGTTGTAATTTTAACCCTAGAAATAAAAAAGGTGCGTCTGGTAGCACCACTTTTTGATTCAATGGTTGATTCTGGTGTTTTTAACACAAAAATATGAATTTTTAGGGCTAGAGTTCTCAATTTAAGGTCATGGTTCTCGTCAAGTTGGTAACTTTGTTCATAGAATAAGAAGATCACCCTAAATAAATTGTGGGATCTGATGGATTCATCCCAAGAGGAGGTAACAATGTTCATTTCTTGATTTGAACATATCACTTAGCTAGGCCTAGTCTCATCCTAAAATAGAGAAGGATCATTGATTCTAGAGGAACATCATACTTGCATAATGTCACAGAGAAGATCAATAGTGAAATAGGTTAAGGTTTTAAATAAGTCTCCCACAACTCAGGATGTGTTTGACATGTTGGAACATTGTATATCTATAATGTCCAATGTTTATTCCTTAAAATCATATTGTCGTGAAATGTCATAGAAAAACATGACCAAGTTAGACTCGATGCCATGTTTTATTTTTGTGGCTTATAGTCTAGAAGGGGACACATTTGAAAATATGTTGAAATTGACACTTTAGTTTTGAGAATATTTTTGGTTAGCAAAATAGGTAGATAGGTCCTTGTCTTCCATGCCAAGGTTAAACATCAAGTCACCATAACTATTAATGAAATAGACATGTTAGAGAAGGAGTTAAAGAAAGAACTAATCACATACAAGTCAACTAATAGAGACACGACATTATCTGTTGTAACTATTTTCCTAGATACTAGCCCCTAAAAAATCTATAAATGGGGAGAAATTGTATGAGTTGAGGACTGAGAATTTTGTAGAGGTCGTCATTTTTTAGAGTGAAGCTATTTTGTTGAGTGATTTTGTAAATAATTCACCCTTGTTAATTGGGCTTCATTCTTTCTCATTCATTCATTGTAAGTATTTTTCTTCCTTGGAAAAAAATCAAGTAATATTATTTGAGAGTAACAAAATTACAAGTGCAGTATACCATAGAGGGTATTTCCTTCATCCTTGAAAGAGAAAAAACTAAAGAGCGATAGGTCTAAGACATGTTCAAAATTTGTTGTTGTTGTAATCAACAATAAGAGAAAAATACATAAGTTCTAGTATCATTTAGAAAAGTTCTAATATCAATTACATATATTGGGGGTCGTGCCACCCAATAATTTTCATAAGCCATAGAAAGTATTAGCAACTCTGTGCCATAGAGCAAAATGCTAGGCTTCATAAGTCCTGAAGCATGTCAACCAAACTCTTAAATTATAGCTGTGAAAAAATCAGAGGTTCATTTTGGAAAATAGATAGCATTCTGAATCCAAGATTCATGAAGATAGGTGGAAATGTGTCCCTATTGGGACTCCTTGAGCTCCCAAATGCCTTCCTACTGGTCAAGGCCATCCTTGGATAACCCATCAACGTCGTTGTTATTTTCCCTGTATATATGATCAAATGTGATGCGAGTAAATGTTTATTGCCTATGTTTAACATCTCAAAAAGAGGGATATAGTAAACATTTCCTCAATTCATCTTCTCCATTCATCCATTTGATCACAATTTGGGAGTCTACCACGACTTAAAGATGAGCGAGCCCTTTTTCTTTAGCTATGAGTAGAATCAATTTTAGGGTTATGAGCTCACTTAGATTATTTATTGAAGGGCTAATGCCATCTTTGAAACTAAGGGAATGGATTTGTGTGAGGAAGATTCCCCCCCGCTCCTCCTCTAGGTGGGGATCCTTGTGAAGATCCATTGAAGAAGGCCCATGGAGTATGAGTATCAATGATCATTTCAATGTTTTGTGATCTTTTGTGGATTGGTAAATCTTGAGGGAAATCTCTTAATATATTCAAACTTTGTGAAGCACACATGAAAGGCAGGGTGTCCTTGTTTTCAAAGACATTTTCATTCCTTGCAATCCAGACACCCTATGCTATAGTGAGGGGCATATATTTGAAATATTTTGTCTCTTTGTCCTTGTTCCATTTTCTTAAGGCTGCTTCAATTAAGTATCCTTTCCATTTTGAAATTAGACCTATAAGGCCTTCAACTTCTCCCCAAATCTGCTCGATGAAGGGGCAACAAAGGATAAGATGAACATTTGTTTCTGAATATGCTTCACATAAACTATGTAGTGTCCCCCATTACTAAACCTAACAATTAGAGATTTTATGATACTAATTAAATCAAATGCATGCATGCTAAAATGCCCAAGTAGTTAACCAACATTATTAAAACATGAATGCAACTAAATTAACATTCACACAACATCATACAACTGCTTAAAAATCAGAGTAAGTACACAACAAAGAATCTCACAATTAAATGCAATACAATGAGGATTTAACATGCATCTAGCAGCATTATGAATGCAACTAAATAAACATATACACATATACACATATACATATGAATTACACACAACAACATGAAAATACTCAACAACACAGTGTATGCACACTAAGCAAATTACATAAATAAGAATAACAAACAGAGATATACAACTTATCTTTTAGAAATAATATGCAACTAGCTGCAGGGGACGAACATTCCACCCAAACATAAATTTGTTGCTCAAAATATTAGCAACAAATCACCCTCGAGCTAGGGCTACGAATCCACAAGAAAGGGTGTCTCTCCACTATCCACTCACAACCCAATTTTATCCACAACAAACTATTTTTTTTCCTACAACTACTCCAATACTCATTATCTCTTCCCCTCAGCCCGCACAACCCAAGAAATGGGACCCCCCTTCACTACAAATAGTCCCTTAGGCCTTCCCACTTCCCTCCAAGGATGAAACACAAGTTGGATAAGAATCTCTCTTGCTGGGAACTCTAGGGATGTCAGTTGCAAGGAAAAACTCACAACAACAAGCTCATTGTTGTAGGGTAATTTTTCTCACAAAATCTCACTCTACAGGCCTAACAACTCACTTATTCATGCATTTGCAACTCCAAAAAACTACCACACATTCTGACTATGGCTGCCTCCAAGCTCCAACACTCTACACTCCCTTGCTGTCCAAAAAAATTGGTTGTAAAAACGACTCTTTTTCCATATGAATTTCCTTTTCCCCCATGCAAGTTGACTCTCACACTCCCCAATGTTGATTCTACTCAGCCGCCATGCTCTCATAGCTACAAGATGTGAATTTTCACACCCACCCTCTTACATGTGTTTAATGATTGGGGATTTGATACACTCAAGAGGAAATTAGAAGGTTTATACACAATGATAAATTTAGAAAGTGGGTTGATATTAATAGACATGGGTAACCACTTGGACCCCCCTCTTAGAACCTCCCCTCTCTTGTGGAAAATTATCCCCCATTACTCTATCCATGTCCATCTATAATCAACATTACATTTATTTTATTATTTTGATTTACAATGTTTACATATTTCATCACCGAGCCAGTGACCGTATATCATATTTACATTATACATCGCTAAACTGGGGATTAAAAATAGGGATGTTACAAACTACATCTTCCCGTACTCTCATAACTTCTTTTTTGTAGTAAGTCCTAGGTCAGGGCTATGTTATTCAACAATAACTATATCAAGATTTTGGCCTTGGTAGGGCATTTGTACTTCCAAATTACTTTCCAACACCAGTACAAGGGCATGTCAAAGTCTTTAAGGGACAAAGTATTATAGTTGAGTTTGGGTTTATAACACCTTGTTGGGTTTGTCAACCAAAGGAGTTTATCCTCTTCCTCATTGATGTATACATTCCACTTCCCGAGACATTCATTGTAATAGGTCCAGATTGCTGCATATTCTTCATTTAGGCCCAAGTCTCTTGAGGTAATCCATTGTTGATGTATGAAATTCAAATCTTTCCCTACTGCGATTTGATGAATAGTAAAAAAAATTTTTGATCTAAGATCAAGGATGAGAAGTATGGGTAATGGATGTTGGTCTTTACTTCCCACCTATGGGTCAATACCAATTTGGACCTTCTCTCCTTTTCCAATCCTCTAGATTAACTAGTTTCCAATGAGGGGGAAAGTTATAATGGTGGATTTCCAGATGATGGAAGAGGACATAGTTTTCTTATTGGGGCTATGGATCAAATGTTCAATAGAGAGATAATTGATATATTTTTTCTTTGTCACCCGTGCCCATAAACCCTTTCCTTGTATGTGTCTCCATACGTTCTTGGATGGCAGGGATTTGGAAAAGAGGAAAATATTTTTTAGGTCCCAACCTCCTTGACTTTTAGGGTTGGACAAATTGTTCGTGGAAACTAAAGCCATTCCCTTCATGGTTTCCTACCCATATTAATCTAAGTTGGTGAATTTTGTCTAGGATCCCTTTTGGGATTCAAGCCAAAGAGATCCAATAGATTGGAATGACCTCAAGGACATATTCTTGAGGACAAGACAACCACTACAAGATAACCATATATTGCACCATCAGTTTAATATTTTTTCAATCTTGGCTTTACCAATCTTTCTTTAGGTACAAGTTTACATTTAGGTGGAAACCCATATACTTGAGAATGGCCTCAAAGGTTGAGGTAAAAAAGGGGAAAGTTTGGGAAAGGTAGAGCTTTTCATGCTCAAAGAGACCAAAACTTATAATCAAGGACTTGGAGGAGTTTATAACCATACCCGTGGCAATGCAAAATATATCAAGGAGATCTTTGTGCTTATCCACCATTATTTTTGAGACATCACAAAAAATTAAGATGTCACCAACAAAAAATTGATGTGAAACATAACATTGATTGCCAATTAGGCTACCTTTTAAAGTGTTATTTTTTGTAGCTACCTTGGGATCTCTGCTTAATCCTTCTGCTACTAGGAGGAATAGAAAGGGGGATAGAGGGAAGCCCTGGGGAATAACTTTTTTAAAATTGAAAAATGGTGAGGTAGATCCATTTACTAGTACTGTGAATGTCACGAAGCTGATGCAAGCCATAACCTTGGTCATGAAGTGTAGACTAAAGTCTATGTGTATTAAAATGAGGTGGATGAAGAGATAACTAACCCTATTAAAATCCTTGGACATGTCAACTTTGGTTATCATGGTCTTAATATTTTTTTTTTTCACCGAGTGCAACCCTTCCTGGGTGACACCAATTGCCTCATGTATTTGGCACGCTTCAAGGAAGCCAAACTGATCTAGAGATACCTTTTTAGAGAGGGTTTCTTTGATCCTTATAGAAATTATTTTGGAGATGATCTTATAGATACTATTGTAGAGTAAGATAGGCCAAAAGTTCTCAAAACTCATGGGGTTGTCCATATTTGGTAAAAGCATAATAAAAGTAGTGTTAAAGGCAACCATAACCTTCCTTGTAAGTTGAGTTTCTTCCACTACCATGCATAAATTCACTTCAATGAATTCTTGACAACTGATAAAATAATTTTATGGGTATCCCATTTGGGCTTGGGCTCTTGTCCTTTTGGAAGCTATGAAGGGTTTGCGTATTTCCTCTTTCCCTACCTCTACCATGAGACGCTGATTATCTCCTGAATCAACAAATCTAGGAAATTAATTGAAAATTATAAGTATGCCATCAATTGCGGCTCTATTTCCCTCTTTGAAAAGAGTTTGGAAGTGGGAGACCCCCAATGAACCAATGTCTCTATAATTTTCAACCCAGGACCCATCTCTTCTGTCTATTTTCTTGATGGAGTTGGAATTATTTCTACAATTTGCATATCGATGAAAGAATTTCGTGTTTTCATCCCCGGTTTCCAACCATAATTCTCTACTTCTTAAGTGCCATTCCTTTTCTTTGTCTATCAATAACTTCCTTATTTTATTTTCAAGTTGGAAAATTTCCTCCATTTGTGCATTTGGAAGAAATCCAAATCCTTCTAGAAGTGATGGCATCCTCCACCTCCCTAAGGAGCATTTCATATTTTTCCTATTTGTCTTTAGACCTTTTAATAACCAATAGTTTAGTTGTTCGTAGGTTCTCTTGGAATTGTATAGTTGTAGCTCCTGAAGTGAGTTTTTGTACGTGACCTAAGCATTCTTGAGAATTTGGATGAAATCCTCATTTTTCTGCCATTACACGCGTATAATTTGAAAGAACTAGGGGGTTTTCCAATAATAGGGGCTACTTCTAGTAGAACCGAGTTGTGATCATAGTCCCCTCCTATTGACACCCATTGCCTGATTTTGAGTGAATTATCCAAGACCTCTTCCAAAACTAGGAATATGTCAAGTCATTTGGATATTATATCTTCCCATGTCCTTCAATTAGTTCATGTGGGGGAAATCTTAGCCAACTCAATGTCATGTATCACAATATGCTTCAAATTTATAATAAAATTGTCTAAAAAAGTTTCTGGTTGGTCTGTTGGCCCCGAGATATCAGAGGAGCCAACTTAAAATTTATATCTCCTCCCATTATTATCATCCCTTCTTGGAACCAAGACTTTGAAAAGAACCATTCCCAATATTTCTTTCGAGTAGTATAGGGCCCATATATATTTAGGTAAATGAATTCTTTTCCCTTGTCAATAGAAGCAAGGGAGACAACTAATCCCGAGTGAAATGCCGAAAAGTTAGAGAGGGAAAAAACATAAGTCTTCCATCCTGCAACCAACCCACCTAAGTAGCATAGGGCATCCACAAATATGAATTCCCAACCTTTAAACATATTAGTAAGGTCTTGAACCATAGTTACTCCATTTATCATGATCTCTTGTAAGAGTATGCCATCTGGACTAGGTGTGTTAACTAGCCTCCTAAAGGCCAATTTTTTGGAGGGATTGGCTAGCCCTCTATAGTTTAGGAAGAGGAGGATAATTTTGAACTCAATTTAGGGGAATATTCTCTAAGGACCTCGAGAATAGATTGTTGTCTACACACTTAACCTTCGAATTTGTCTACTTTTGAGCTATGGAAAAGTAAGATTTCCTGCCTCCCCATATATGCTTGTGATTTTTATCTTCTAGGTGTCCAAGGTCACCTTTAGAATATTCGTCATATTTTCTCAAATCCTTGTGACAAGGTCTCATGTTATTTTGTTCCCTCCGAGGAGGTGGATTCTTCTAAGGAGACCTTAACTGGTGGTTCTATCAAAGGTGGGCGGATGAGCTTAGATGGTTGTAAAGAGGCACCAAGGTGTTCTCCCAACTCATCCAATGGGACTAATGATGAAGGTTGGAGATTTGAAAAGCCTAAGAGGATGGAGAGGAAATCCTCGTGAACAATTTAAATTTTATCCTCTACATTAGATTCCCAAGAGCCAAATTGAGGTATACTAGAGGAATATATGGAAGGAATGGGGAGGAGGGATTCTTACCTAGTGCATAAGAGTTCTCCCTTACTAGTTGAGGGATCTATTTGGGAGATACCTGATGTTCTAATGTTATCCATTTACCTCGAGAATTCTGAATTGGAGGGTCTTCCACCAATGAAGCTTGTTGTTTAGATGAAGGAGTCAATTATTCTGTTGTGGGGAATGGTTCATTGACAATCATAGAAGTTTTACATACTTATTGTTTTACGAAGAAGTGAAGGGAACAATCCTTGACCAGGTGGCCATAATCATGGAAGCTTCCACACTTAAATGGTACTCCTTCATATTCTAGGGCCTAGTGAAAAAATGTGGGTCCTTTTCTTATAGTGATGGAATCCACCAAGCCTTTGGTTAGGTCAAGGCTTACAAGTATCCTAGCCAACCCCGTATATCTATTTTTTTGGAAAGAGTTGTCATCTTTAATAAAATTCCCAAGGTATTTCCAATTTATATGAAAACATCCTCATAAAAAATCAATAATGGTAATCCTGACATTCTAATCCATATATGAATGTAGTCAATCTGCATTGATTGTGCATCAAAATCCAATTGCCACTTTTTCAAGAACAGGGCCTTAGGCCCCCATTTCCAATTTTTTTGAAGGATTTTTTTTGGATCCTTTTGGGTACTAAATGACCAAGCAATCTAGCCTCTTACCATAATCATGCTTCGTGGTATGTAGCCTAGAACCACATCCAAGTTATTCTCTGTCCAATTTTTCAGGGAAACGTTCCCATTTCACATCTAGGGAATCTGCCAACTAGTGAATATTTTCAAAATCCATGATTTCATTGAGCCTTATAATATCTCCAAGTAGCATGTTTGTGACCTTGTCCTTCCACTTGATACACTTCCTTTTTTTCCTTTGACAACCCGACCCTCCCAAGCCTATGCTTCCAGTTGCAAAGCTAGTGGCAGAGGGGGAAATTCCACTCATTAGGTCACTTATAAGAAATTCTCTAATGAATCCAAGTCCTTGATGCTCTTGAGAATTTCATTCAATGGAGCTTTGTCCTAAACCATCTACCATCATATCTAACATGAATTCATCCTCCATGGTTTCACATATACGAAGGTGATTCTAGGAGACAAGACTAATTTCCCATTTGTCTCTAGAGAATTTTCACACTCGGTAGAAATGGCGAGATAAGATTCCCATGTCAAGATATGGAGGTTAGTGTTGTCATGCCAAAGGCATGGATTAATGAGAGTGGAAACTAATGTACCAATATCGTCCTCTTCGCCTCCTCCCTTATGTCCAATCATCCCAAATATAGTGTAGGAGAGGCAGATGGAATGAGGTCCGTGGTAATATGTAAATATTGAGGATTTTCCCATATATGCTACTCATCAAGTGGATCCTCTAAGTAATTCATTAGGTCCTCTTCCATGAGATCTCAAGGAAGGGTGGAGTGCTAATGAGGCCACCAGGACCTACGAGCTATTGGAGACTAGAAGACTGTAGGAACCCTAGCTCATCCCTAGATTTTTTTAACAAGAAGTTTACTATTCTGTGGGTTCTTCCACATAAGAAAAATGGGTATGTAAATCAAGTAGCTAGGGAAAAAAACCATATTAATGGGTCTTAAAGTGCGTGGAATATCAAGCACGAAGTTGAATCATTGGAAAGGGAAGGAGTTCGTTCATTACTATAAGAGATATTGAGTAAATCCTCCACAAGAGGTCTTGGTTGGTAATTAGAACCTCGTTAGGTGTAGGAAATGGACTCTAGCTAGCACAATCCTAGACATCAATGAGGGATTTTCCCTGGATTTCTGCAACAAGAAATATCTGATCCGTGGTCTCTTTCAAAGAAGAAATGATAGACCTGTAAATCTGACAACTAGGGAAAAAACCCTAGCCAGATATTTTCCTTCAAAATTCTTCACATATTCACTAAAACCCTAAAAACATATCTATTCATACTAGATTAGGTTTTTCTTACTTAACCAATTGAAAATTTCTCCCCACTGCTCAGATACATATCATCATTAAAAGTTTTACTATGTTTCCATTAATGTAGACAGATCCAACCAAAATTGGCTTAGAATTCAGGAGATGTTGTCACCCATAGAGGAGATATACCTGTCACGGTTGTCAGAAATAACTCATGCAATGAAATGCGTACAAAATAGATGGCTAGGGAAAAAACCCTAGCTGTAGACTTCCTTCATTTCACTCTATAGTCAAATCACTACAAAATTCCCTCACATGATTAGCCTCAAATCGAATCTCTGGAAGATCTACCCACCATACTTTAGGATCAAAGAATGATAATGCCAAACCATTTTATTTCTCTCCCACAATCTCCTTTGAGATATTTCAGATCTCTCCCACCATCCTTAAGATTTTTTTGAATGTAAGCGATTCATAGCATACACCAATATTCGTTGTAAGCATTTGTAGAAATTGGGGAATTGATTGTATTTAGGTATCAACAAATTGATTCCCCGACGAATGTTTAATTTTGGCAATAAAAGTTCCCCTGACCAATTCATAATTGTAAGTCTTATTTAGAGTAACTAAATTTTCTGGATTCATGTCTATCATGCCTAGATAATTTATCTAGTATGGGATACATGGTGCTCTGAATCAAAAGCGTATGGGATACATGGTGCTCTGAATCAAAAGCAATTAGTATCTCACTAAAATGACTCTCTCTCTCTCTCTCTCTCCACACACACAGACATACATTTTCTTGAACAATAAGCTTAATGAGAAAATGCATGAACAACATAGCAAGCACAAAATGTTTCTCTCTCTCTCTCTCTCTCCACACACACACACATTTTCTTGAACATTAAGCTTAATGAGAAAATGCATGAACAACATAGCAAGGATAATTTTTTTTATAATATTTGGCTTAGCCCTTTCATCATTGATGATGTTAACAAGACTAATTCATTTATGTTGTCCAACCTTGATAGTGTACAACAAGCATTTCCTAAAGGGTGGCATCTCAAACATTTTATATCATGAGGATGTCAAACCCATTTTTGTACCATAGTGGGGCAGGTTTTCCTCTTCATGTAAGTTTTTCCTTCCTTTCCATATTTATCATTTTTTTTTATTATTTCAATAAATCCATTCTAGGATATTTTTGTTGTCAAGTTTATAGGGTGTGACTCCATGGCCCAAATTGTAAGGAACTAGACTAGTATAGTCCGCTCATCCCTAAGGTTTGTGGTTCTCATTCACCTCATAGAGAAGTCATGTCCTGAAGTTGGAGCCTAATGTTGTGCTGACATCTCCACCCATTACCAAAACATTTGAGCATTAGATGTTTCACTTGGAATTTTATCTTGCTATGTCCATTCATATTGATATTTGGTGGGAAGGGCGATTGGGAAATCATATTTTCGATTAGTTTATGGGGTAGAATTGGTTCTCCCAATATGAATTGAATTACCAGTTATGAAGCTTTTGTAGGATGTGGTAGAGGAGCCATACAAATTCAAGAGGATAATTAATCAATTGATGAAAGTTTAGGAATAGAGGGTTCAAGTCCATTATATATCTTAGGAATAATATCAAAACATGAAACAAGTGATGGACAAGAAGGCTTGGCACTGATAATTGTATCCATGTGATTTGGTCCTTCTCTGGGATAAGAGGCAAACAACCTTACAAGAATAAACAGTTTGATAATATTTGGCTTAACCCTTTCATCATTGATGACGCTAACAAGAATAATTCATTTATGTTGTCCAACCTGGATGGCGTACAAAAAATATTTCCTAAAGGGTGGCATCTCAAACATTTCATATCACGAGGATGTCAAACCCATTTTTGTACCATAGTAGGGTAGGTTTTCCTCTTCTTGTAAGTTTTTACTTCCTTTCCATATTTAGCATTTTTTCTATTGTTTCAATAAATATGTTGTAGGATATTTTTGTTGTCAAGTTGATAGGGTGTGACTCCATGACTCAAGTTGTAAGGAAATAGACTAGTATAGTATGCTTGTCCCTAAGGTTTGTGGTTCTCATTCAGCTCATAGAGAGGCCATGTCCTTGAGTTGGAGCCTAATCTTGTACTAACATATCCACCCATTGCCAAATTTTTTTAAGCATTCGATGTTCCACTTGTATGTTTATCTTGATATGTCCATTCATACTAATATTTGGTGGGAAGGTGATAAATTTTCACCATCCATGGTCATTTCCCCCATAGAGGTTTTCTAAGGGGAGGGGTGTGTTATTTGATTTTGATCTATGCAAAAAATAACTTTAGTCCAATGCCTTTATCTAAAGTTTTCACGTTTTAATGAGTTGGCATCATTCTCCCTAACAATTCCAACACAAGTTCTTTCTACATCGATGATCTCCAATTTCATTGAAGACTAATATCGTTGTGGGTCTTAAGGGCCTCCTTTTACTATTATGCAATTTAAAAACCTGCACCAATCATATGTTTCCAAGAGTCTTATTGGTTGTTTGGTACAAAAGGTTATATCATGAGCTAGTCCATGCTAAGTTAAACCTATATTGTTGATCTCCAAACTGATCAACTGTTGGGATCATTGCACATCCAAAAATCCCCCTTTTTCCTACCATGCATCTATAAAACCCACACAAATCCATTTGCATCAAGCATCATGAGCACATAGCCTCTACCAATGTTAAATGACCTTGTAATTGTACTGTGGGGATATCCTTCATCATTGATCTATTTTGAGATGAAGGGTCAATATCATTGCAAGCTTATAAGATTTCCTCTTCTAGGTGTGCAAGTTATAGACACACACTAATGATTGATCGCTACATGTACTCATATTTCAAAGGAGGGATTCACACATGATTCAACCATATATTCTAAGTGTATAATCACCCAAAGGAAAAATATACCACATTCTTTCCTTAGAGTGGTAAAATAGTCACTATCGAGTGATTAAATATCATATTAAATTCAAATAATATGACATTTATTTGTCAAAATTGCATTGATTTCCAACATAATTTTGTGTTTTCACCTATTTCTAGTCCAAAATTACTCTATTTTTCCTTTCACTTCATAAATAATTGAGATTATCCAATGAAAAAAATTAGCCTTCTACGAGTGAAAATTGCACCATAGCCTACCACCAACCAATTATTCATTTCATATGGTCAATTGTGTATTCCAATCTGCAAGCGATAAGTTTTAATTTTTTTCATTCCATGTCTATAACTTTTACTATTGTGACCATGCCGAGAAAGAAGATTAAACCCATTCAACTTGCCCAACCTTCCTAGTGTGACCTTTGCCTCACAAAGTTCCTTCTTAAAATTTTCTAGAGGTTTCCTTTGGACAACCTAATTTCAAGGACCCCTTCAATAAGGTGTTTGACCTTATTATATCCCATGATAAGCCTATCACAATGAGTGATGCTTATGAGAGTAGGTTTAACTCTATGAAAGGTTATAACTGTCCATGGGAAGTAGGTATGGCTAAAACCATGGTGCACCCTAATTTTTTCCTTTGCATAAATGGTCAAGCTATGTACTAAAAGATAGCATCCCAAGTATAGTTTCATTTCTTGTCCAACCAAATCCTAACTAATTTTCTCAATTTCTGCTTCATATGTTTAATGAACCAAAAATATTCTTTAAGCTCAACATGATGTTTCTCATTTTTATATATTCCCAATCTAGTAGGAGAGTTTCTCTAAGTAGCCTATCAAGCTCCGGTTCTCGTTAAAGAAGTGGTAGGAGTCATGGTTATTATGGACCTTTCCCACTAAAGAGGATTAAGAGGTTATTTTTAGAGGTTCATTCAAACACATAGTGACTTACCAGACACTAGAAAAGTGTGAGTCACCGATTTTAAGTAACTTGGTCTCAGTTCAAGTAATTTATAGGGTTTCAAATTCAGTTTGGTTAGTGCCTCAATTATTAATCAAAGGGTTAGTTGGTCTAAATGGATTTCACATTTATAATGTTCCCTATATTACTATCTCCTATTGGGAATCTTCGTGACAGTAATCAATACCATTGTGTCCAACAATATCTTGTCGACACTCAAGCGGGCTCAATCTATCTTTATTCAACTTGTTTAGGGACCATAATAATTTTCCCCTAGGGGAGGCAATCATGAGATTATTTTTGAGTTAAAAAACCCTCCCATATCATAATTTCATATTTTAAGGCTACTCGGTTTATATTTCATGAGGTGAGGACTCAGTTTCCAAAATTTTCAACGTTGGCCCCTTTCACTAGTCATTGGGCAGGTACCCTATGAGCATGATCTTTCATACTAAATAAAATGATCAATATTCACTTTATATAAACTATAGTCATCATACAATATATGGCTCAAAATAATCTTTCCAATGAGCTATGATTTTCCTAATTCTTAGTTTGTATGACCAGTTTATGAAGGATGTGAGTTACACACTTCTTAAATGGAAAACATTCATAAATATAGATTCCTCGTCGGTTTCTATTTTGGAATATAAATTAAAATAGAAATCAAGCCTAGAGGTGATGTAGGGAAATACAATAACTATCTTATGGTATATCACATGCCAGGTTTCGAGCCCTAGTTGTTGAGAATGAGCCTTCACAATTTCATAACTAGTTTAAGGGGCTAGTTTGGTGACAGTGGTTGAGGGTTTAAATATTGATACTAATAGGATCAGAAAAGAAAATTAGAATTTTCATTTTGTAGTGGAATCAAAGGCATTTCCAACAGTGCCTAATTTTCCTCATTTTTACCTTGTATGACCAAGTTAGAGCTGTCACAAATCTCTGAATTGGTTGAGGCGAGATGGTCTAGCTAACTTACATGTCAAAAGTTTAGGTCAATCAAAAAAACATTTGAAAGCCTCATTTCAAAGTTTTGTATAAATGTTGTCAAAGTGTTCATTGATATATTTTCAATGATACTTTGTTTTCCCTGATTGAATATCATATGACGATGTGGGTACTGTGTGGGCCCCACTAGAAAATTAGGGTTTAGAGAGCAAATATTCTTGTTGAACACTGAGAGGGGGGTAAATCAATATTCTTACTTGCTTTCCCTTTAAAAAAATATTAAACCAGTAATAACTTTAAATAACAAAAAAACATCATTCAAAATACATTTGAACACAAACCACAAGATATTTTACGTGGAAACCTCTATAGGAGAAAACCACAAAGCAACTTCTTTTAATGTGATTAGGGCTCCAACCTATGATTACAATCTTTGCAAGCACCCACTTGATGGAGACACCAATCCCCTTTTAATGTTTTGCAAGCACTCACTTGCAAGAGACACCAATCCACTTTACAAAGTTTTGCAAGCACCCACTTGCGAGGCACCAACATGTTACACAGATGATGACATCATTCCTCAACCTTGCACCACCCTACCACCCTAAAATAAATAAGTTACTCAAAGTTTGATTAGTGACAAAACCTACTCTTCATAGAAAACACAACCGATATCATCTTTACCATTCCTACCGCTGCTATTCCCGTAGATCAACTTTTCCTGTAATCTGCAATTCCTATAATCACCGTTTTCTATAATTGGCTTTTCCTATAATGAACTTTTCTGCAATTCTTGTAATCCACTTTTCCTATAATCTCATTTTCTACAATTATTGTAATCCACTTTTCCTGTAATTTCCTTTTCTGCAATTCCTGTAATCCATTTTTTTTTATGTAATCGCCTTTTTTGCAATTCCTATAATCGACCTTTCCTGTAATTGCCTTTTCCTGTAATCGATGATTCCTGTAGATCTATTTTTCTGAATATGGAGATTAAATATTCATTCTCTTCAAACCTTCACACATCATAGAGGTTTTACACACACCTCAAGGCTCCCAAAAGAGAGTCATTCCATACCTCTCAACATTGCAGAATTACTTCATTACAATTAGTTTCTATTTAGGGTTAAATTACATACCTTTCATATTGCAATTCAGAAACCTTTATGCAGTCTCATTTCTATCTCTCTGATCTTCATTTCTTTTGATTTTCTCCTTGGCCCCAACTCATATCAACTTTCACTTCTTCATACTTCACTCACACTACTCATCAACTTGATAAAAAATTTATACTAGTTCCTGTACTGGTTTTGCCGCCCATATAAAAATCAATACTATGGTATAAGATCACAATATTTTTCTTGACCACATCAAGACCTTGACCATATCAATATACCATTTCATATTTCCTTCATAAAAAAATACTCCTTGTGAACACCACCAACAATAACTAATCCCATCTTGACAAAGTCAATGTAACCGTTACCAATACGCTATTACCAGAATCCCGAGTTCCTGTAATTGAGACGTGATTATTGGAATTTCAGTTATTATCAAAATTTGAGTGATTACTAGAATTTCAGTTATTAAGAGGATCCGAGTTCCTGTAGAAAAACATGCTGGATATGCACATACTGGAAGCTACACTCCATTACTCAACTAATGACCTCAATAATGCTTACTGCCACATCAATAGTCTAGCATTCACTTTGACATCAATGACACATCGCTCATTGTCACACACACAACCATTTTGACATCAATGACAACACTTTCTCAACACCTATTAGTAAAAATTGAGGGCATAGGTGGAACAAGATCAATGTGCCAATTGTGTATTCATAATGGGATTGTTGAGACATTTCCAATGGTGTGGTCCATGCCACATTTCAACTTTGTCTCAACTAACCTCATTACCAGTATCCTTTAGTGAAAGTTAAAGTCAAAGTCAATTGGGCTGAATTTGCATGCATTTTGAAAAAATAATAAAATAAATAAAAGAAAATAAAAGGAAAACAAAAAGTTCAAGAAAAAGGGAGGATCACATGGGCAATGCATGCAACTCTTCCATGCAAAATTGGAAATTGAATTTAAAAAAAAGAAGAGAGAAAATATAAAATCCTTTCCCCTCCCCTCATTCTTCATTTTCCCAGTTCATAGCTTGGGGGAGGAGGCACTGGTTCCAACTCCAGTCCAAGGGTTAAGTGTTGGTTCAAGCTTTGGTATAGGGGGATTAAGAGGCTAAATGCCATAAAAATTGTACATTCTCCATTACTGGTAGACATGTACCCTTCAATGTTTCTAAGTGTGTTCTCGTTGCATTACCAAATGGATTGAGTGCGTTTAGATTGCTATTTCATAATATTTCCGTGTTTGAGTTTGAAACTAATAGTTCTAGATATTATTACTTGGTTAAGTGTGCACTGGATTAGAATAGATCGTCATTGGATTGATTAATTCCTTGGATGGATTCCATGGTTTATGGTTGAGTTAATTGTTGAAGCATGTGTTCTCACCGACTATATGAATGGGATTTTTTCATGAGAATTTCTTAGTGCTGGTTTGAATTGTTTTAATTGAGGCTATATGTGACTTTGTATGCTCATTGTTGCCATTGAAATTACTATTTTGATTTCAAGGGAGGTTGAAATGGCTAAGTTTTGAGTGCATAAATATTATGGTTCATATCTTTCATCGCCGGTTCAGATTTGTTGTTGCTTAAGTAATTTTCCAAGTGCAAATTTGTAAGAGGGAGGGGATTTGAACCCCTCTTAGGCACTAGTCCCAAGCCCTCAAAGCCCTCTTAAAATTTATGTTTGTTGGGTTGTTCTAGATACGTACATGAAAAGTTGAAGGGGACGAGGTTTGAACCCTTAACCTCCTCTTTCCTCCTTCCATTTTAGAAATTTCAAAGAAAATGAGAAAAAGAAAGGGGTATGGGGTCGAACCCGTGACCTCCCTCTCCAGTACAAATTTCAAAACCAAAAAACAGAAAAATTTGGGTTGCAACCCCTCCACTAGCCCTTATGCTCAAGTATCCACTTGACCATTGCTCCTAGCAGGAACCTCTCCTCCTTTTCGCACTCCAGACCATGCCCGACATCACCGATCAATGACCCAACATCAAGTTTCTCTCCCTGCCACCCACACCTCTCCTTTGCACCACCTTTGCCTTCCACCTGCCATCAAACACAAGTGAAAGGAGCAAGGAACTCTCCCACCATTGGTTTATATATATATATATATATATACATATGTTTTATTTATTTATTTTTGGTTATAATATGTATGTATGTATGTATATATTTATTATATACTATATCAATTTTAATTTATATTTTATAAAAAGTATGTATAAATATAAATTAAAATTGATATAATATATAATAAACATATAACAAAAAATAAAAATAAAAAATAAATATATATATA
>SNQJ01S0003394.1:121331-139937 GCA_010110895.2 Picea sitchensis | reverse complement strand
CACAATTGTGGGTCCCCTATTAAGGGTTTCAGGGGTGGATCCCCTAAGGGTTTATTTCCCAAATTTTTGTGTGGTCTTTCGAATTCGATAGGTGCATTTTTTCACCTTTGGCGGTTTAATGGTGCAAGGTATTTCAGCCCATGGTTTTCTCATTCTGGTTAAGGAATTAAGGTTATAATCTAATCTAGGTAGATGAATTAGGGTTTTTTTGGATGCCGTGGGATCCTATATATTGTATTGTAAACAATGAAGTTTGATTATGAATAAAATTAGAGGTGTGGCTCTAGAATTGGTTGTTTGTTTCTCGGTTGGGTTTCCAAGGTAAATCTCTATGTATATGTGTGATTGCAATTGTTTTCTCTTATGTGTTAAGAATCTATGTGTGCATTGAATTGATGTAAAAGGTTTAAAACTTACAAAACTTACATATATTTAGAACTATATATTAAAAAAATTAATCCCCCCCACAAGACACATTGGTTGAATTAATACCATAACTTCTTCATCCGGAGGAAGATTTTCACCTAGAAACAGTCTAAACAACCATGGTAGAGTGTAGAATCCAACTATAATAGTGACACTTAGAAACTTAGCCATGAATTTCAAATGAAATTTTAGAAGCAACAATGACCCTAGTTTTGGATTAGAGGCAAGTGCTGGAAGGGGGCCTAATTGGAGGCCTTCAGGGCCAAATTTCACCAAATTGAAAGAGATCCATTTTAGATAAAACCTTATATACTTTGGGAAGATTTTTATTCAGGTATTAATTTCTAAATTTTACTTTTAATTTCAAATTTTCCTCAAATCATCTCTCAAAGCAATGTTTTCCCGTGACCTTTTCGAGGTTATATCTTGCTCATTTTGAGCTTGATTTGTGCCAAATGAAAGGCATTGGGATGTTGGTGGATAAAAAATCAACATGAAAATATAAATTTTAAAATTAAATGTTTTGTGGAAGAGACTATCCTTTGAAGTGTTCAGTCCCATGATCCCTTTTCCCAATTTAAACCCAGATTGAAGCCATTCTCCACAAATCCTTGGGGCAACCTCATAGGTAGCGAGGGGGGAATAATTTCAGGTCTGAAAAGTGCCCGAATAATGGAAATTTCCTTGCTTTCAATGGCCAATGCCATGATTTTGTGCTCTCCAAAGAAGACCAATTTTCCCCAAGCAATGGGCTTCACCCCAAGTGAATCTGACAACGGTTGATGACCTTTTAACACCATGAATCCACCTAATTTGTAGCAACAGGTCCATGGCTAGAAATCAAAGGTGCCATTGCGAGACAAAAATCCCAAGGCAAATGATGAAGTTGCATAATTTTGTCCTCTTCCTCAAGGACCTTTTTGATCAAATTTGATTTCTCAAATGTTTTCCTTTGTGCAAATAAAATATTGTAAGTTAATTAGGGAATCAAATCTAAGTTGATTTTCTTTTTGGAAAAAAACAATTTTTTTTTGGGGTTGTCCACTTGTCACTTTTCTAGAAGTGACAAGTGTTTTGTGACCTAACCATAACCTCCTTTTCTCTTATAACTAAGAGGAAGGCCTTTGTATTGTGGAGGACTTGTGGAATAATATCACCTAAGCTCTATTGTTTTTTCTCTTGGGTTCTTAGTGATTGTTACCTGCTTGTACTCATTGGGTTGTTGGGATTGAATCTTTGTTGGTTGAGGGTTGAGAGATAGTTGTGAATGCTTGTTATGTTGACTATATTCTTAAGGGATTGGTTAGCTATGTGTTTCTTACTATTTCCTTGGGTTTAACTTACTTTCTTTTCCTTACTAAAAACTCTTGCATATCTTTTTTATGTAATTTTTTGTGCAGATTTCTGAAAGGAGAAATGCTCATCAACCTTAGTTGGTGGCTAAGAGATATAGGGGTCCCTTAGGATATCCCTCAATCCCACCTTTCCTTTCTAGATGGAGTTGTCATGTCCCTCTTCTCCCTTCCTCTTTCTATTTTTTGTTTTATATTTTTTGTTATTATTGCTCTAAACATGTAAAATGACCATTTTGGTCAGTTTACCATTCCAAGACAACCTTTTTTGTTGGACAACTGAGAGAGGGGGTGAATCAGTTGTTACTGTGCTTAAACAATTATGCCCATTTTAAAAATCTTCACAGAATAGTCAATGACGATCACAATAACGCAGGGAAGTAAGCTATATAATATTTAACATCAATCACACACATGAAATATACAGAGGCATATATTTTCCGAGGAAAAACATAAAGGGAAAAACCTCTTCTTCTTGATATGAAAAGTAATATTTTATTTTCTTTACATTATCATTTTATGAGCATCGACTCATTGTGAGGCTACCACCTTTGTATTACATGCTGCAGCTTGTTGAGAGCACCAACTCTCTGGTTTCTCTAGCACCCACTAGAAGGAAGCACCAACTCCCTAGTTTCTCTAGCACCCACTAGAAGGAAGAACCAACTCCCTGAGTATTCCAGCACCAACTGGATGGAAGCACCAACTTCCAGTCACACAGGCTCCAACCTGTATAACAGAGAACAATAGTTCTCCCTTGCACCACTTTGCCACCTTGGTTTTTCCGGCTGCAACCAGATGGAAGCTACAACTCCCCGTGTTCAAGCACCCACTTGAAAATCTGAGGACACCAGTCCTCCCTAGCACCTCCCTAGCACCCTGAATATAATTTTTTTTTTCTTGAAACTTATTACAATGATACAATGTTTGTCAAAAGGCTTACCAGTCTCATTATTGTTCTATTTTCACCGCTCTGCTCTGTCTGCATTAGTGTCTTCTTGCTCGCATCTCCTTGAGATTTCTGTTCTTCTACTCTGTCTCTGAATGCACACCTCAACTTTCTCTTCCTCTCTCAGATAATAATTTCTTCTCTATCTCTTTCTTCTGTGCTTTATGCTCTCTGTATTATTTCCATTCAATGCGCTATGCCTCTTCTGTGCGTTTCAACTCTTTCACACAACATGCTTCTACCTGCATGAATAACTCCCCACAACAACAACCATCTCTTATTTGTTCTGCATTTATTTATCATGCCAAGTCCTTTGCCATATCATCCACGTAACTCATCGTCTTCTTTGGAGGTTATTCTGAGTCTGTTCGTCATCGATGGATTATCTTGAGTTTTTTTCCTTCTCTAGCAGTGCGACTCTTCATCTTCTTTGTCACAATCGAGCTTATCCTCTCTATTGCAGTTACAGACTTCGACACTTTTCCATTTGTAAATTATCTCTATGATGAGACTTCATTCCACTCGCAGTTACCTTGAGACTCTTCACCTCCTCTGGTGATCACCCTGATATTCTTCAAATTATATGGTAGATGCAATTAATCATTTTCTGCAGTTACAACCAGTCCGTCTCGACAGTTACAGAGAGAACCTCCGCTCGCTTAACCATTTAGCTCCTTTTCTCTTCCTGAGAAAACTTCACAGTGGGCGCTATCTTTTCTTGCTGAGCCCCTTCCTTTCATGTGACCACCGTCGGTGACCAGGGGCCAATCACTTTGGGACTTCGCATTTTGGGTCATCTATCGTGAGTCACCTCGACTATCCTAGCTCCTGATCTCCCGAACACCGAAGTGGAGCCTAAAGATGTGCTAGATCCTCCCTCGATATGACCTTAGGTGATCAGATCACGTTACCATGTGATTGCGGGCGCCTCCAAAGGTGGTTTAAACCAAACTTCTTTTCACCCCACAATTCACTACGAGCCTCCATGTGTCCTTTCTCCAAAACCGTGGTTTCGATTGCGGCCCACTCACGAAAAATTAAGACACGAGCATGTTCTGGCACCGCAATGCGATGGGACCTTCGATCTCATGATCTTGATGATGCTCCTCGATCAACAACTTCGATCTATTGACTTATCCTTCCTTCTTTCCTCCATCCATGCACGATCCTTAGTCTCAATCAACCAAGTGACACATGGCCCTCCAAACCAATGGATGAGATCAATTTCACCTTTCTAGCTTCGGGAGTATTGATTCTTAAACTCCGCTTGCTCCTAACATTTCACCCGAAGTCCATGATCTAACGACGCGTGGTCTTCTTGAATCAATGGTCACAATCCCTTCGAGTATTCGGGGTTTAGAAATATCAAATTTCCAATGTTTCAACCTTCCTTTGCTTTTTGCCGGAGCTGAAAATTCACCGACTACTATCCCTTTCAGATCAACGGTCATGATCCTTTCGTGTCTCTGGACTTTGGAGATTTCAACTTACGTTATCCTTCCACTGGAGTAGATCGATGGATGAGAATGCTCCCGACGTGATCTTTCATATCAGACGTCTCGTGTCCACTTCAGAACTTGGACATTCGAGACTTCAGAGATTTTATCATTTTCTAGTGGTAAAGCTCCCGAAGTAGAACTCCCAGAGTGACGTAACTCTTGCGTCACTTGGTGACGTGTCACAAGCCAAGCAACTGCCACATGTCACTTTAATTCGTGATTTTCACATACCAAAAATGTTGATTTCAACTTGACACTTTTCGTTCTCTGACTGTGCCACGTGTCCTTGATCTAACATTCAACATAGTATCTTAGATCAATGGCTGAGAGTGATTTTAGACCTTCATCCTTCGAGACTTTGGGAATTTTGACATTTCTTGGTGGTGAAAATCCTGAAGGAATTCTCCTGGAGTGATGTAACTTGCTTATGCCACTTGTTGACATGGCACGAGCCAATTTTCTCTTGATGCTTGTCATCACCTGATTATGCCATGCGTATTTGCTGACATGGTGTGCCGACGTGGTATTCTTATGAGGTATGCCACTATGCCCTTTTGCTAACGTGGTCTGCTGACCAACAACCCTGAACCAACGATCCTCGTTTGTCCTCCAAATCCGATGATCCTTATTCATTTCATATTTCTAGGCTTTGGGTATTTCATATCTCAAACATTCCAGAGCGTAACCTCCTCATGACTTTAAACCTGAACTAAATGTTGTTTGTCGATTAGGATCCTAGAAGATGGCTTGATTTGTCTTCGATGCAATTCTTCTGGCTTATCTCGTCCTTCCACTTCAAACTGATCTGACGATTGTCGTTTACTCCGACTCTGTGGCTCTTCGGACTTCAGATTTTTCAAGTCTCAAACTGAAAAATCCTCGAAGTGATTTTCTTCAAAGTTGAGGATCATGTGCCACCTGTCAGTCTTGATGATGGACGATCCCTGCTTACTTTGGGACTTTGACAAGTCCTCTCTCCTACGCTCATCCAAAGGCTTAACCTTCATGCATTTATTTCTGGATCCAATGATTATTGATCTTTGGTGCTCAGACCCAACGGATCATATATGTACTTCTCCTTTGCACTTCCTTTGGTCACTGGGCATTGATCTAACGATCATCGGGTATTCTGGATTGGTGATCCAACGACCAGTTCTTCCTCCTAAGATTTTTGATCTCTTTGACTTAGAAGGTTTTCTAAGTGTTCAAAGGTCTCGACCTTTGATCCTCCTATGAGTCCTTCTGTTAGACCTCAGCTGCACTTCTGGAAAGCACAAAGCACTATCTCTTCCGAGCTTTAATCTTTTCATACTCACACTATTCCTCCCGAGATTTGATTTTCATACTGTTCTCTTTTTCTCTTGAACTTATGCTTTCTCTGTTTGCCATCATTGCTGCTTTCCTCATTGCTGCTTTTCTTGCCTGTAAGCATACCACTGTCGCTGCTATTATTTCCATCAATAACACGCACACTCTGCCTGTAAACATGCCAACAATTTTATACTCGTAGATTCAAATTTATTCCCTCTTTATTTTCATTTTGTTTATAAAATGAATTAAAAAATATTGCTAACCTTTTAGGAAATTGACCAGTTGGCCTTTCTACTTCTCTTATGGGATAGGAAACCACCTGAAGACCTATTTGAGGTAAAGGAGTTGTCAGGATAGCAAGAAAAAATAACAAACAACCATGTAAAAACTACTCCACTCACTCATAATTTCAATTTCTTTTGAGTTTATTTTATTTTACAGTTTCTTACACACTCCGTTATTACATAAACATTCAAATTTCAAGGTTAAAATATTTATTTTCTAACACTTTTGTTCATTTATATTAGTATTCATTTCACTGTAATTATCATTTAGCAAGTTTCATTATAAATTTTAATCCCAGTAACCAAGGAACCAATTGAAGTTTTATTTTCACATGACGACTATGCCGCCCACAAAGAAATCCAATCCCATTCCTCTAGGTTGAGTAGTGTACTTAATTCATTTATTCTTTCTTGAACATCATAAGTGTTGTGACACCCAAGTTGAAGGTTAAAGGCACATAACTTTGTGATTGGGTGATGGTTTTCCTTGCCATAATACCTACTGCAGTTAACATCAAGTTTAGTAGAAATGGTGAACTAGTACTATTATTTTGTGCATATTTGTGCTTATATTTTAATTTTTAGGTTGTTACCCATAAAGGGTCTTGCATACAAAAAAAAAACACAAAACCCAAAAAAAATCAGAAAACAAAAAGGCAAGAGTCCTCCCCATGAAACAAATCTCTCTCTCCCTCTCTCTCTCTCTATACACACACACACACACACACATTTATTTATTTCAATTTTGTTGACCAAGAGATATGCTTGTGAAAGCAAGACGTGATATTTTGATGTGGAGTTTTATTCAATTTTGCATATGTATATATATATATATATATATATATATATACAATACACACACACATTTATTTATTTCAATTTTGTTGACCAAGAGATATGCTTGTGAAAGCAAGACGTGATATTTCGATGTGGAGTTTTATTCAATTTTGCATTGTCAATTTATATAATAGTAAGAGTCAAATATAGGGAATCCTCATTAGGGGACCCTTGTAAATTTTCTCTTGCTTGTATCGATTGAATGAGCTTTCACTGAATTGGTCTTGTTAGTCTTCAGATATACTATAACCTCTTACCCTTGATTTTTAGCCTATGCTATTAAAAACTCATTCATATCTTCTCAATTCTAAAAAACCTTGTTTCATCATAAACCTGTTTATATCAAGTTCCCTATACACTTCTCTTTAATTATTTTGGGTGTTTTTGTTTTGCTTGAGTTCATTTTTATTTTCCTTCTAGTAAGAATGATTTGATGTTTGGATAGTTTGAGTGTGTCCCATCGGGATTATAGTGAATTTAAATTTTCCAAAGTGTAAAAGAGAGACAGAGTCGCTACAAGAATGTTGCGATTCTTGTAGCACCTAAACTCATCATGATTTTTTGAACGTGTTTGGGATCCCGACGATCGTGTTAGTTGTTAGAGGACCATGCAAAGAATCTTGCAAAATTTATAACTCTTTTTTAAAGATGATGATTCGACTCAAGATAACGATCTAATGAAAATGAGTTTGTACCTACCAATACATATATCAACTTGGGTTTCAGGCCACGATTTTGAGCATTAAAATTTATAATTTGATTCTAGTCTATCAACATTTTGTAAACTGAAAAAACATCTCCATATCTATCGTATCTACAGGGATTTCTAAATCTCTATTTTGGAAACCCTAGTATTTGCAGTGTGACAAGGAGATCACAGTCAATGTGATGGCACCCAAGAAAAGTGGTTAGGTTAGTTGTTTGGAACTGATAGGGAATGAATTGATGGAGGCATATCCTAAGATTTTGCAGAAATTTGTTGATGCAGGTTGGTTCAACTTTTGCTGTAATTTCCAGGATTACCATGAGGAGGTTTCAATGTTGTTCGCTCAAAACTTTGACGGTTTTAAACCTCAGGCGGGGAACATATTAATCTATGTTATGTAGCACTCGATATGGGTAGCATGTCACTTACCTATCTAGGGTGAAAGATGGTGGAAGAAAGGTGAATTAGCTGTAGACCATCACAAGAAAGTTTTGGTACTGGGACACCATGATCCTGATTGGAGTCAATGGATCCCAAGAAAATGGATAAAGGAAGAATGGTAGGATGTTTTGAAAATGGTACAAAGGTATATAATGGGCGAGGGAAGGTATTATTATGCTTACCATTACAATATGAGATTTTTTATGCATTTAAATGGAGATGCAAAGATGATATTTCCCTTTTATTTGTTGAAGAGCTTGACCAAAACATCTAAGAGGGTACATAATAATCCTGGAACTGCTCATAAAAGTTTGTTTCATCAAGGTTTGATAAATATGCTGGTCATTTATGCATTGAGAGAGGTTCTAGTGTCCTGGAAGTAGTTACTGACCTCTTTAGGGTTTGGTGAACTAGATCCAAAACAAAAGAAACCTAAAGCTTCAACAAGGGAAGTAAATACTTCAGGAAACTCTACAAAATTGTAGGAGGTCTCCCCTGTAGCAAGATGAACTAGATTAGGTAAAAGGAAACTTGAATCGCAACCAGAGGAAGAAACAAGCTGGAGCCTAAATCCTCTGTTTCAAAACATGAGCCTGCAAGTTTTGACATGGTATATACAAGGAGAATGGATAAGAAGAGGATAGAATAGTTGCAGGAAGTGAAATATGAGCCTGAGATAGAAAACGATGATGCACATGTTGAGAATCCCTCACAAGTAAAATATATTAAATGTAACAAATGCAAGGGTAAACATACTGTATGCTATCCCAACAGGCCTAAAACAAGAGCTACAAACAAGTTGAGACTTAAATCAAAGGCTCTAATTAAACCCTCTCTCAAGCAAGATAATATGATCATTTTAGATGATGATATCATAGAGGAAATTCATAAGAAGACCAAAAAGTTGAAGAAAAAGCAGTAACGAGTGCAAAAAATAGAACCTTCTCTCTCATATGATAAGATACCTGAAATCACCAAGCAAGAAAGGATAATGATCCATACACCGAGGGAAATGCCAAAAATGAAAGATTTTTTTTTATGGAAAAAGGAGCCCCTAATTTACCTGAGTCTGCAACATAAGACATCATTGAGCAGAAATCTGAAAAGGTGCACAAGAGGGAAAAGAAACCTAGAAAGCCCAAATTATCTATCGATTTAAACAAGCCTGCACTAGAAGAAAATAAAGAAGAAACTACACTACAAGTCAAGAAAGAAGAACCCGTGAGACAAGAAAAGAAAGAAGAGTCAGTGATTGGGAATAAATATGTGCCGACACCTGAAGAATATGAGGCCATTATTGCAGACCTGAGACAAAAAAATCAAAGACTGGTGATACGAAATTCCATATTACAAGATAAAGTCCAGAAACTGAAACATAAAGCAAAAGAGACTCTACGAATTCTGAAAGAAAATATCTAAGGCTGCAACATAACAATACTTTTTGTAGAAATTTGTTTTGTAGGGAAGATCCAGGGGACGATCTTCTATTCAACAATGAAAAGTCTACCCATACTATGTCAGGTCATAGTTGACAATTTTGATTCAGAAGTGACAGATTTTGGAACTGTTCTCTTGAGAAGATGATGGAACTTTTTGAGAAGATTGAAGGACCTTCTTTCTTTTGCTAGCATATACAAAGTTCTTACTTGGAGTAGTTACTACATATTCGACTTTTCAGGTCAAAGGATATCTTTAAAAATCATAACCTAGACTTAGGATCAAGATTTTTTCCTAAAGTCTAGAATTTTTTTGTGATGTAATAAATGAAATAGAATGTGATCCCTATATTTTAGCCATATATCAAGATTAAATCAAACCTATATCTAAATTTTAGGATCTAGGGAAACCAACTCTATGTATAAAGAGGAAACTTGTTGACATTGTTAGTGGTTCGAGTTTGGTGGTGCTATAAGAAATCTTCACCTAAATTGTATATCTGGAATCTGCTACATTTTACACTCAATGGAAAAATCATTTTGAAGGTTAGATTATCTCATTCTTGTGTTAAATTTCATCTCTTTACTTGAATGCATTTAAATCTTTGCAAAGCATTTGATTTTTTCTATTTATGATTGAATACCAGTAAAGATTTTGTTGTTCGCTCAACTGTGACAAAGTTTGTATTCAATTAATTATTTCTTGCTTTCTGAATGATATTTGGAAATTAAGATTCTTCTATGTAAGTGGACAGATTGTAAACTTGCAACTTCCCTTTTATTTTGTTTAAATATTATTTTCTGGTTGATCAGAGTAATTACCATTGACGAAGTGAATGTGGTGGAAGCTTGACTTCGTAATCATAATTTTATGTTGCCTTATTTAGCCACTCCTTGACCCACAAAACAACCTATAAATCCAAAAATACCTACAAACATAAACCATTGCAATAACTGAGGTGCCCTAGCTTACCCTTAGAAGTCAAGGACAACTTTAGGGACTAACATGTCTCATTGGATAAATATCACAGTTCAAAACATTGAATAGTTTATCTTTGATTGGAATACTACATTGCTTGTGTAAGCTCAACTAAACTCCCTTAAGGGGGTATTAAACCTCTTTATTTTTGCAGGTATCCTTGTTCCATTAGGTGGCTTTAAGAGCCTGAAAGTGTGAGTGACGAGAAGGGACTAACCCCTCCATATTTGAATTACATAGGGCACTCATTGTCCTGACCAAGTGGTGTACTCCATCTCACTCATTTTATACTAGGTAGATTAGCTATGAGATAAAAGGTGTGAGCCTGATCGAGAGAGGACCCTCATAATGAAATGGTAGCCTTGTTTGTTGATTAACCAAATTAAAAAAATTAAAAATCATATATGGTTAAAGTCTCAAACCTTTCGTCACTCCACCCATCATCCCCGTAATTTTTTTTTTCTTTTTCCAGAAAATTACATATTTTATTTCATGGCCGTAGTAGCCTACTAAAGGGCTAGAATTGAACTTTTAGACCTCAAAGTTTACACTTATCCCATAATTAACTTACTCATACCACTTTCCAGACAATTCTAGGCTTGTTTTCACATATTTCAAGGCACAAACAAGTTGATGTTCATAATGTCCAACCATATTAAATGGCATGGATGTAGGTTTCCTAAACTATTTTGACTTTTGATTCTAGTATTTTTGCATAAATCGTTCACTGGTTAGTTTTTTTAGACCTCGGTTGACCTGAAGAACTAGTTTAGATCATCTTTACAAGGTGATAAGAAAGAAACCAATTTTTTGTTTGATTTTATTAGTTCATCTGTTAGAAAATCAATGAGTTCATTTTCATACCCATTGCCCACAAATACCACCCCCAACCTTTTCATCCCTTTAAGGAGCTGAGGGAGGAAAATACCCATATCGGGTGGTCCTAAGAGGGATTTCACACAAGTACCTAACCTCTATGTATTCCCCTTTCATCACTTTAGACATCACAACAATCTATGGTGTGGGTAGTCTCTGCCTTGTGTTGAGCTACCAAAAAGTCTATAACCACATTGACAGTCAGATAGGTGGAATTCATCTCAATGGATGGATTTTTCTTATAACTTGTCCCTTTTCTAGTGACTCCACTGGGAACACTTACAAAGCTGTTTTGTTTTGCTTGTATCCCAAACTTTTACAAAGAATTGAACCCAAAGTATTTGATGTAGTTTCTTCCAACTGCTACCCCAGTCATTTCTCACCTATCTTTTGACACAAAAACACAAGACAAGATCAATAATTTATTCACTAAATTTGTTTGGTAGGTGTTATAGTTTAGTTCCTTTTTAAAATTTCCATTACATTAAGGATCCATACATGCCATTGGTATTTCTTTCTCATGCTTTATTCTTTTCATATATAATTCCACTTCATTTTGGAAACATCTTCCTTTGGTATAAGTACTTCACAATCCATAGAGTCAAGAACGTAGTCATCTGACATAAGTTACAAAGTGTTGACTTTATTTATTTATTTTTAAACAAGAAAAGTGAGAAAATTTGTTGAAATAAAAAACGATGTTTGGAAATGTCTATGTGATACATCCAGTCCAAAATTTAAAACTAAACTATAAAAAAACCCACAGGAGGGCCATTGAAACTACTAATACCAACAGTGTTAATATCCCATACTATTTACATCCCAAAAAAATTCCTATATAGAGTCTGTAGTATATGCCTAATATATATAAGAAAAAATAGAACATAATTTCATAAGAAACCTTAACTGATAGGATCACATTGACGTCATTGCTCTATTTCTGGTGTTGGGGCCTTCAAGTCCAGTGGAATGGGAGCCATTGATGGCACATAATTTGTTGGGGCTTCAGTACCAGGTGGTGGTATAGTAATTGTTGGGGTCTAGCTCTAACATCTTCCAATTACTGACAATGGGTAGTGCATTCATCTTGTGACTGTGAAATTGTTCACCTTTGATTCAAAAATTCCTCTAACACAATTAACATTTGGGATGAGAGTCCATTATATTTGATTTGTAGAATAAGAACGTTGTCTTGGTGTCTTTTAACTCCTCCTATAACTGCGTTACTTTTTGGACCCATCTTCGTGAATTTCAAGTTGCCATACCTTGCCTTGGTCTCCTGTGTTCTCTTGGATACATCGGGAGGATTTGAACTAGAAGTGTGACAACTGACACAAAGGTGTAGAACATGAGGGAATCAATATCACCCAAGAAATAAAGTCGAGCCATAACGAGATCATGCCTGAAATTAAACACCACCCACACACACACACTGTATTTCCGTCCCTTACTCTCCACCTTCAAAAATCATGGCAAGAAGTTACAACATATCTACAAACACCCATAATTGTTCCACATTATAGGGAATACATTTGCAGAGGCTCAAGATATGACAGATCCCATCGGGTGTTAATATATTGGGCTGATTGGATTACATGCCGGGCATGCGTCGAGAGGATGAGATGACATGTTGATAGTTGCTTGTATTTAATTGATTTGAAAGACCTTGTGATGTGTGATGTGCCCCAGGGATGAAGATCCCCCCTACTTTTAATTAAATTTTTTAATTTATGCCTAAGGGAAGAGGATGGGCCTAACCCGACCAAGTGAGGAAAGAACCAAATGGTCCCCAAGTCAAAAAAATTGATGAAATCAGAAAGCTCATGGAATGATTTATGGAATCTGAATTCCATTGAACGAAAGTATTCCTTCCTGGAGTCTGATGGCATGATTGGCTTGTCTGTCAGCCTCCTCGTTATTGTCTCTTAACACATGGAAAAATTCAATTGTGTCAAAGAGATGGGATTCTTTATGGATTCTACTTAGATGGAATGAATATGAATATTCCTTGGAAGAGAGAGGGATTATGCATGCTTGATTAACAATTTAGAATCACCAACCATCATGAGGGAAGTTATACCTTGATCCTTTTCCAACTTCAATCCCTATAACAACACATAAGATTCTGCTTGATTTATTGAAGATTGGCCAATGCTCCAAGAATAGGAAAATTCATGATTTCCTCTTGGGTCTTGAAGCACCCCTCCCACACTTGCCACCCCGGGTGTTGACTTCATTTCTCATTTAGACCACATCATGTTTTCTCCATGGAAATACTCTTCACTCCTAAATTTAGGGGGATATTTGCATGATTTACCCATGATTGACCATGTGTTGATTTTGTGTTTCAATGGTGATGGACGTGTTGAAGCCGAGGATCATATCCAATTCTTCTTTAGTATTTTTCCTATCATACCTATACTCAATGAGGATGTAGATATCAATATGTTTGATATAACATTAGAGGGAGATGTTTCTCGATGGTTTCATAACATTCAAGCATTTTCCATAACCAATTGAGAATATTTGGAAACACTCTTTAGGGAAAAATATGGACATAGTAAGGACATAATTTCATCACACATTGGATTTTATGAGCATATAACTATTTGTTGAGTCCTCAACAGACCCTTAAAATTTTCAATTTTTGGGTACCACTTTTCCTTTTAATCATTTTGCATCTTCTTCTTTTTGGATTTACATAGGTTGCATATTTATCCTTTGTTAAGTTTATGCATTTTTATTTTTTCCTTTGTTTCTATGCATTTAAAATCTTTAGAAACTCCAATTAAAAAAAAGACTCTTATGTTTGCATAAAAGGGGGGAAAAAGAAATAATTTAAAATGAGTCAAAAATAACATAAAATCAAGGTTTTCAAAATATCTGATGAAGTCATCGGGATTGGGGAAAAATAGAATGGATCAACACACTTGAAAGATCGATCTCAATGAAGGCTTAAAGGAATTTCCGATGAACTCTTAGACATCGGGGGGAAACTCCAACAAAGTTTCAATGAGTCATGTATTTGACTGATCGACGATGGACCATCGATGTCGACTGAAACCACATGGGTCTAGAGTGAAGTATAACACAACGTTTAGATCACCGATGGAATCTTAAATGAGGAAAACCTCTCCCAGCCATTTGATCATGAATGAGGGTGAATGCCAATCATCGGTGCTTACCACTTAGGTAGTGTTGTTTGATAGCCACAAAAACTACCACGTCACTTGCCATGTCATCGCTTGTTACCACATCACCTTCCACACCGCTATTCATACCATCCATGTCAATTTCCACATCAACTATCATACTACATTTTTTCCACATCATCCACCATTTCACCTGACATGTCAAACTACCACTTTATTGACCATACACTGCCACATCACTTTCTGTACGTACCATGTCGACGACCATGTCATCTTTTGCACTACATACCTGCCACATCACTTTACATGTCAACCACCATGAAATATTCCATTTCATCACTATACGGACTTCTCTTGTTATCATTGGTGGTCGGGGGTTTTGGTGGAATGTTTAATGAGTAGACACTCCTCTCTGTCAACGCCGATGAACCCATCGGGTGTCGGCCAGATCAATTAGCCTTTCAAATTTCCCGCGCAACTTTTTCTCTCGTGTCACCAATGAAATCATCAAAATTGGTCATGATCAACCCAACATACAAAATAATACGGTAAATACCCGACGCCGATGAGATTTTTCTTCGAAAACAAATTTCAACCGTCCGATCACGAGAGCGAATAAATCCAAACCGTTGAAATCCTAACTCATGCCTTACCCATTCCTTGTAGTTTTATTGAGTTCCACATCATGTGACATATTGACAAACCATGAACCAATTAAGCGTTGAGACATCACTTTTTTAAAATTTTCCTTTCCACGTCAGACATCCGTCATCAAGACACATATGATTTTCATGTCACCACACAGTATCATGTCTAAGCACACCAAAAGAAACAAGCTTGAAAAGCATTGATGAAACAATTTTCCATAATGAATCCTAACCATCCAATCACTATCAATAATATATCCTAACCATTGATACTCTTGCATAAATTGTGCTAAAAAATGCCATGTTTTTTCCCGAGTGCAGAAAATATCTAAAAAGTCATTGATGAGAGAAGAACTCATTTTCGTATTTTTGTGATAAATTTTGAATCCAAATTCCATTTGAGGCATGAATTATACCGTTGGAAAGGTATCTTCGATCTATACAACTTTGTGGTTATAAGTGTTATGCTATTTGGTATCATTTGTTTACGAATTTTAAAATAAATCTACGACATGTAAAATTCTTATGGTATTTTCATGATAACTTTTGATTCCAATCCTCATTTTGAGAATTAATTATATCATTGGAAAGGTATCGTCAAGAGCTATAAATTTTGTTTTATAATTTTTTATTGATTTGACACGGTTTGTTTTAGGTTTGTGAAATGAACAAAATCATGCTCAGGGAAGTGACTTGCATATGCCATTTACAAATCAATTATTTATTTTATCTCATAAATTTTCCACGAAAATATATTTTTATTCCTAATATATATATTTTTATGATCTAGGTACATGCAAGGGGAACATATATCATGGTGAGAAGAATGTCAATGTTGTATGCTGCAAACTGGTAGATTTTTGATAGTTGACAAAGCCATGCATGAGAACAGAGTTGGAAGAATTGTTAATTTGGTGCATGAAATTCTAATTTTAGAAGTGGATGATCACCGAAGATCGAAGAATAACTCAACTAGGGTTCACCGTGCCTAAATAAATAAATAAAATCAAATTGAAGATGCATGCATGAGGTTGCTGAAGAAACAACAACGAGTTGAATTATTTAATCGAGGACAGATTTATGAGGTTGAGCATGCATGAATTGAAGTCGTCGGTTAATTGGAGATGTGGCTAAAGGCATGGATTTTTGCATGGATGATTTATCAAGACTTTGTTCGAAAACACATGTATTCCAACAGAGGACAAACACCTTTAGTAACCACTCACATAACCAAATCAAAGATCAAAACACCAATGTTTTCACGTGGTAAAACCCCTATGGGGAAACATCCATGAACCTAACCAATGTGACCACTTGGAGCAGTTTATTAATGCAAAAGAAAAAGATTACAGAGATATTTTACAAGAGAGTTTCTCACAATCGATCATCAACAAATGACCCTCCATGCTTTTTAAATAGAGATCATGGACCAATCAGGTGTTAAGCCACAGATCAATGGCCATTAAGATCAAGGAGAGTATGAACCGTCATATCACTCTATGTCGGAAACATATCGTGACCGTCGAATTTCCTAACTAAAAATTCATACTAATGCATACTAAAGAAACACACTTTTACCTAACGACACATTAGACCAAGTAGATCTTAACTAACTCCTAAGTGTCTAAATATCCTAACATCCCCCCTTAAGAACAATTTGGGATAGGATTGAACGATTTACAATGTTGACACAATAGGAGAAGGAAGGAGGCATTAGATCATATCCCCCCTTAATGACAACTTCTTGAACTCCTAACATAGATCGAAGTTTGGAAACATTCGCTTCTGTAAGAGACTTTGTGAAAATGTCTGCAACTTGATCTTCTATAGGGAAAAAGAGCACTTCAATAACTTGATCATGAATGAGCTTTCTGATGAAGTGCATGTGTAGCTCGATGTGCTTGTTGCGCTGATGTTGAACTGGGTTTTTGGCGATCTTGATGGAACTCTGATTGTCACACCAAAGGCTGGTCGGATGCTGCTGCTCGAATCCAAACTCTGAAAGGATCTGTCGAAGCCACAAGGATTCCTGACTTGAATTTACTGCTTCTCGGTACTATGCTTCTGTTGAAGAAAGTGAAATAGCCTGTTTTTTCTTACAGGCCCAAGTGACAGGTCCTGAACCAAGGCTAAACAAATAACCCACAGTAGACTTTCGATCATCAGGGTCGCCGACCCAATCTGAATCAGTGAAACCAACCAATAAAGGAGTCCCCCTAAGATGCAATGTATCCCGAATTGAACTCTACCACAAAAATAACGAAGTATACTTTTAGTTGCTTTCCTATGGATTTCATGGGGTATTTGCATATACCGAGCAACAAGACCAACAACAAAGGAAAGATCAGGACGGGTATGACTTAAGTATAAGAGGCTACCAACTAACTGATGGTACAAGGTGGCATCAACTTCAGGAGAAGTACATGTGGCAGTAAGCTTGATTCCATACTGGAATAGAGAAGGGGCCAGTTTACAATAATCCATGTGAGAGCGAAAAAGAAGGTCACAAGCATACTTAGACTGGGAAAGAAAAATTCCTTCATTGGTTTGCAAAACTTGGAGGCCAAGGAAATAGTGAAAAAATCCTAAGTCTATGATTTCAAATTTCTTCTTAAGGCTGGTTTTCACATGGTTTAGAATTTTTGAGTCACTACCAGTAAGGATAAGGTCATCAACATAAAGGACAAGGATTATGAGATGGATTCCTACTTTCTTGGTATAGACATTAGGATCAGAATGGCATCTAGAGAATCCGACATCAATAAGAAAGTTGTCCATTTTGGCATACCAAGCTCAGGGAGCTTGCTTAAGACCATAAATATATTTCTTAAGGCGAAAAATAGGGCTAGAGTCATTCTGGACATAGCCAGGAGGTTGTTCCATGTAGATTTATTCTTGAAAATATCCATGCAAGAATGGGAATTTAACATCCATCTGATGGACCTCCCATTTATGTGAGGCAGCAAGGGAAAGAACAAGACAGATGGAATTAATTTTGGCTACAGTGGAAAAGGTTTCATTATAGTCAATTCCTTCAACTTGGGAAAACCCTTTGACAACTAATCGAGCCTTGTGTCTTTCAACACTTCCATCGGATGCATACCTAGTTTTGTAGACCCATTTACATCTGACAATTTTTCTTCCTTTTGGAAGAGGTACAAGATCCTAAGTATCATTTTCCATTAAAGAACGATACTCTTCATTCATTGTTGTATCCCAATCTGGATGACCTGAAGCTTTTGCAAATGTCTCTGGATCACGAGTCTCTGAAACTTGAGCCAAAAGAGAAGAGGCTCGTTGGAACTATGAAAATGTTCGACGCTGATATGAAGGATCACCGACAAGACCACCAACTGCTTCTTGTGTTGAACGAACCCATATAGGAAGCAGTGGAACTAGTGCTGGTTCATGTTCAAAGGACTCATCTGGAGGAAGGTGAGCAGGCGGAGGTGGATTTTCATCCTCACTGTCATCATCTGAAGAAGAAACCAGAATAGTAATAGAAGAAGGCATAAACACCAAAGATGAATCACAGGCTGAAGAAGGCACAATCGTCGAATTAGGCTCACAGGCCAAGAAATTTTCATCAAATTTAACATCTCTTCTAATAATAATTTCATTACAATGTGGTTGAAGAAGTCTATAACCTTTGACATCTTTAGAATAACCAACAAATATACACTTCTCACTTTTAGGCTGCAATGCTTTCCT
>SNQJ01S0003394.1:83512-120089 GCA_010110895.2 Picea sitchensis | reverse complement strand
CTTCTAAAGATGCCATCTTCTTGAAACATTTGGACTCATCATGACCATCTTTATCACAAAAGTTTCAATGTCTGTCAGTCTTCTTATTTTTATATTTTGATCCTTTGTCACCATTAGGAGTTGAAGCTGGTTGAGTGGGTTTGGGACCATTATGTTTCTTGTTTTTGTAGCGAGGGTGTTTCTTCTTGGGATACTTGGGTTTATATTTCTGTTGGGCAACTAAGGCTTTGTTGGAGGTACCTGCAGTGTTGATCACTCCAAGTTGTACAAGCTTATCTTCCTCTCTAATCAAGGCAACACAAAAGGACTCAAGAGTGGTTTTTTGATAAGCTTTCCCTAGAGCCTCTCTCATGGCATAAAAGGTAGATACAAACACAAAATATGCACCACCTAGCTTAGAAAGAATAAGATAGGTGCAACACTCTTCCTCCATTTCTATCTCACATTCTTCACAAAACATTCTGAGTGTTTTAAACTCAGATAGATAGTCTCCAAGGCAAGAAAAATCACTTGGACTTAAGGTCAGTACTTGATTTTCTAACTGTTGTGCTCAAATAATATTGAGTTTACCAAACACAGATTCAAACTTTTCCCAAGCTTCATGGGGGTCATCAATTTCTTTAAGGTGGAACCTTAAATCAGGAGAGATGGACATTCTGATTAGTCCACGTGCTTCGTCACTCCTATTAGCCCATTTGAATTTATTATCATCAGTGGGTGATTTTTCCTTTCCCAAGGTAATTCGGTGCAAGCCTTTACTTATTAAAAATATTCCATATGAGATTTCCATTGGAAGTAGTTGGTGCTGGTAAGTAAGAGATTACTTGTAGAAGCCATATTAAATATGCAGATAATATGGATTTAAAAACCGAAACTGATGATTTGGATGGTTATATCTCGAAAATTTATTCACTTATAGTGATTCACTTTTATAATTGAAGTGAAATACACTTTACAATTTGAGCATGAACTTTTAAAAAAAAAGTAACAAAAGAGAGACTTGAACTCAATACCTCTTACTTAATAAGGAAACTTCTAACCAAATGGTCTAGGAAAACATATTGTATTTTTTTAGGAACAGGATTGGGAGTGTTTTTGTTGTTGTTGAAGACGATCTTGGAGAGCGTGCTAAAAAAAAACTTTGTTCACACAAGAAAAAAAATTTCGCTTCTCGATGACAAGAAGGGTTAGATCTCGGTTAGCTTACCTAGAAGTTGCACTTTTTGCTATTTGTTTTTGATTTGCCGAGATCACACATGACGTGGGGCAAAGAGAATACACAGATTTACAAGAATAACAACCGAGAAATAAATAATACAAAACCAAAATAATACTCTGCAAAAATTAAAAAAATGCGTATGTAGGGTTTATACCTCCAGATCTGACTGAAATGGCCATATCTTGGGAAAACATAAACCTTTTCGAGTGAAACGAAAGGTGTTCCTGAATGAAACGATCACTCCAGACGCAATGGAACATTCCTCTTAGCCCATAAATGTATGGAAATTATAGAAAATGTATATGAGGAAACTCGGCTTCACGATCTCGATCTTCAACAGGAGCGAGTCTTCAAACATGCTCTGATACCACATTCGACAACATAGGTATTCCAACAGAGGAAGAAAACCTTCAGTAATCAATCACATAAACATATAAAATATCAACACACCGATGTTTTCACGTGGTAAAACCCCTGTGGGGAAACATCCACGGCCCCAACCAACGCGACAACTTGGAGTAGTTTATTAATGCAAAAGAAAAAGATTACATAGAGATTTTACAAGAGAGTTTCTCACAATCGATCATCGGAAAATGAACCTCCATACTCTTTAAAAAGAGATCATGGACCAATAGGGTGTTAATCCACAGATCAATGGTCGTTAAGATTGAGGAGAGTATGAACTGTCAGATCACTCTTTGTTGGGAACATATCGTGACCGTTAGATTTCCTAACTACAAATGCATACTAAAGAAAAAAACTAAGAAACACACTTTTACCTAGCGACAAATTAGACCAAGTAGATCTTAACTAACTCCTAAGTGTCTAAATATCGTAACAGACTTTTGTTCATTGAGGATGCAAATTACACGAGGAGATTGCATGACTTTTAATAAAGTCAATTTTGTTTTTATTCCACAATTAAGTTAGTTTTTATTTTATAAATAAATGGATCAACCTCATAGTAAAGGGTCTTGGATCTCTAGAACTATTTTCAACATATTTTCGATCTTTAGAGGGATTTCAAGAGGATTGTAAGCGGAGGACTATTTCAAGGCTCAATTCAGAAACTCTTTTGAGTCAAGACATTTTGGTTTGCTGAATATCTGTGTATTATTTCATTTTTCGTGGATTACTTTTCCTTTTGAATTAATGTCACATGCATCCATTAAAGATTTCAATTATGCTAAGTTATGTTGTGTGATTGTATAAATCATTAGGTGTTATCTTCAATATTGCTTTATTAACTAGTTTCTCGGTTTCTTTTTGTAATCTTGGTTTTGTTATTTGATACATTAATCATTGTAGAATTATTTTGTTAATCATTGATGGAGAAGATGGCAAATTGTTGTGTGTTTTCCTAGGAGTATCTTGTTAGCTATATATTTCTGCAGAATTATTTCTTAGAAGAACAAATTACAACTGAAAGGTTATTTCCAACCACTGTTTCGAAGAGTTATCTCTTGGGAACATAGGATTTCATCTTTCTTCATTTTATGTTTCCTGAAGGTGATCATGTAGTAATGCTTCTCAATAGAATTATTTCTTAGAGATCTCAAAGCTATTGATTACTTTCATTGATTGCTTTCATAGGTTATCCTTAGCACATGCTTCCTCAAACCCTTTCACTTATTTATTTTCTGTAGTAGATAGAAATTAAACATAAAACAATAAAAGAACAAAAGAACAAAAGAACAAAAGAGAGGAATCAAACAATTTTCAAATCCCATAAAAAGGCTACCAGGCCACTAATCCAAATAATCACACCATTCCAAATGAATAAGAGTCTAATTGGACCTCATCTTTGGGTGTGATTCCCATTGTTGAGTCAAAGGGAATTCGCCTCCCTCAACATAATTGGTGCTAGAAGGAGGGCCTATATGACAAGCCACCCCATGTGGAACTATTGTTCTAAAATTTATTAATAACCCATGGCTCCTATCCATATTCTTGTATGGGATCATGCTTTTAGTCTCCTAAGGCCACTGCATGGTATCTCAAAAAAGATAATATATCTCTTGTCTAAACTAAATTTGATGGTGAAAAGAAGACCTCTACATGTAGGAATCTTAGTGAATTTAATCTTGAATGTAACAATCTTAAGGGTTTTCAAGATGCTAAACTATGTAGATTATTTACTCTCACAATGAAAGGAATAATTTAGGCTTGGTATAAGGCATTGGCAACTGAATCAATTCATAGTTGGAAACAATTCATGGAAATTTTCCTAGATGCACATGATAACTATGACTACGATGAGCTGTGTGTTGAACTTAATAAAAAATGAAAAATGAAAGATGAATCTTTTGATGCATTCTTATTAAGGGTTTTACCATTTTATGATATCTTTTGTGAAAGTGACAAACCCTCTATATATGATTTTTTTACCTTGTGTTCCTATTTGTTTTCGTTTCTTGAAGAGGAAAAGTCATTAATGAGTAATGATAAGGATTCAAGTTATCAAGAGTAACCTCCACAAGAATTTCTTCTATCATCATGTCATGAACAAGGTAATCAAGAAGACAATTATTATGAAGATCTTTGTAATGAACTAATAGAAATTCGTAGGAACATAAATGAACCTATGGATGATTTTCGTCGAATATTCATGCAAATTTGTTGTAGGTTTTCTGAAAAAAATAGACATCCCATCCAATAAATCCTTGACTAGTTTACACACCTTATTTTAATCCTTGAAGAAGATGGTTTACTCACAAACAACGAGAAAAATTCTCAGCATCCTCAATGTTTTTCACCTGATATTTCACTCTCGCTATTTTTTGAGACACACGTTACAACTACCGTTAAGAGAGGTGGAATGACTATAAACAAATTGTTTTCCCCTTATTGAAACTAATGATGTGGAAGTCATTAACTTAGGAAATATTATAGAAAAGGATAATCTGGAAATTGCAAAAATCTCCAACCTGCAAGAAATTATTTTTCAAGATTTTGATGTAGATTTACATGACAAAATTTTAGTCTTTTCACAACATGAATAAATTATTTTCGTTACTGAAGCATCTCATGTTGATCTTGATATTTATGATTCCTTACAATCTGAGTTCAAAGAACAATTTCAAGATAGTGTTTTAAAGGATGAGTCCAAACTAGTTTTTAATGACAAATCAATTTTCAATGTTTCTATAAATTTGATCAATGATTTAACATCCAAGGAAATAGAGCCGAAATTTTCAAATGATTGATCATAAACAATGGGAAGAGAATGAGAGAGATACGATTTCTAAAATATACCCTTTCATTGAAATGCATAAATTTACAACATAAATTAAAAGCGAACATATCAAGCGAGTTATATCAGTTGTTAAGCCTAAAGATCAAAAGGATAATCAATATTTTTTTGTCTGCAAAAATTATCTCACTGAAGAAATTAAGTCAATTTCAGAATTTGAAAGCTTTTATGACCTCTACTCAGATTTATTTGATTCATCATCTTGTCATACAGTGGGCCCTTATTTTGGGAATAAAATACAAAGTGATGAAAGAAAGCAGGAAGGTTATCAAACATGTATTGATCAAACATACGATGAGAGTAAATGTTCATTCAATTTGCAAAAAATTGATAATTTCTTGAAATCATAATTTCTTGAATATAAGGAAACAAAGTTTGATTATGATAGTCTTATTTTTTATGACAATTTTTATTTTTAGGAATTGGATTTGAGATTTTATATATCATGCATGGAACTTATTCAACCTGAAATTACTAATCTCTTTGAATAGATGCCAATGCTAGAAAAGATAGAGCAAGGAGTACTGATATAATTTTTGTCTCTTCATGGAGGGAAAATAACATGTAGACAATCCATCATCATACATAACGATGGGATTAGTGGGATGAACCAAGAATAATTATCAGTTGGATTTATTTTTGAAATGCAAACCGATCTCTATGAGAAATTACACTTCTTACCTTCACATTCCTTTTTAATATCCCGACATTGACAAAATGGTTTTAAAGATATCACTGGAGACTTCTTGGAATTATATTTTGTCAGACAATTTTCTCAAACCAATAAGTGTCCAATACTTTCTATTTTGAAACAATTGCATAATGTTATAATTCTTTCAATCAAACAATACCTTATGCCTCAGCTGCACAAGCCTACACAATGCTTTGATAGCCCGATTTACAATGAGGTAATTAAATGGTTACATTGTATTTATGATTTTACATAGTATTGGTTGAGCCATTGTAGGTTAGGGTAAGAGTAGCTTAGTTTTATTTTCTATTTTATTTTTCCTATTTTTTGAATAAGATGTTGGCTAAATTTTGGTTTTCAATTCTTTTTACATATGATTTTTTTTTTCTTTTTCTTTGTTTCAATCATTCACCTTAGAATTGATTTTATCTTTATTCTTATTTCAAGTTTAGTTTAGTTTTTCTTAGTTTAGTCGGTGTTATTATTTTGATTATTGCATGGTTTCAATTTTGATTTTCATAGTTGATTTTCATGATTCTTGCTTTGCATGTTTTCTTTGTTAATGCATGATTTGCATGTTTGATTTTTTTTTTGTTTTTCCATAAATATTTTTTGGGGTATGTTGAGTTTTCAGCCTCTGGTCTACAGAACATGATATTCTAGTTCTTTGCTAGAAATCTTATTTGTTTTAAATATTAAAAGTAAAGTAAATCGGAAGTGAGTAGGAGTAGGAGTGAGGAAGTATTTATAGTTTCTTTTATATGTGATTTTGAAAAATACTATGCTTTGTCAGTGGTGGGAATAACTATTATCAAACATGGAAAGATCGAAAAAGTCATATACTCTAGTAGTCATGATCTGAATAATGAAAGATAAATTGATGAATATATTGCTTCTTTTATAATGGGTAAGATTTAAATCCTAGGGGCCCGATTCACCCCTTCACTAATAGATGTCATCCTCCCAAGCTCAGATACATATCCCACAAGAACTCCTCATCACAAAAAAAATATCTAGTAATGGATACATATGCTTTGCATTGTAATAATAAAAGAAAGAAGTGGCGAGATAGGGAAATAACTCAAAATGGAGTCATGATGTCAAGGAGGAAATACAAATATCTCCCTCGGGGATATGGATGCTCACTGGAAGTAGAGCAAGGTCTGTGATATCGAGGTGACTTCATCGGGGCTATGGATTCTCGCTGGTAGCAAAGAAAAACTAGGAGGGTGATAATGTTTCTTAGAGATTATACAAAATAATACCCTAATACTAGAAGTAAGGTCTATTTTGTTTTCTTACTCAAAGTGCAGGTTAATGATCAAAATGACTTATCTTTTGTGTTTGGTCATAATCAAAACCCCATGAAAATGTAAAGAAATATTTCTAAGTTGCATATAGAGGGATCTACGGGTGTGTTGACAGGGACAAATTCACCCGACAATAGTAAGGGGAACTCCTCGTTACATGGTTCCAACTAGACTATACACTGTTTGGTTTAGGAGACCCATCCATATTTTGGCTCGGCTTCCAGTGCTATTTTGTTTTTGGGGCTTTACCAGTTGCGGTCTGGTCTATCGATGATGATGAATGGTGAATGGATATGCAATGCAAAGATGTAGATGAAGACTATGTATTGAAAGAAAAATAATCTATTGCTAATCTAACCTACCCTATCCTAGATAAGAGCATACTAAGGTAACATGGTGAGCTGTAAATGAAACTGAACTCTACATGAAACCCCAACATAGGTAGTTGAAATAGAAGTGTAGAATCATAAATAAGTGCATACATACATATAACTAGAACAATCTAAATTATATTTCTTCATACGTTAACAACTCAACAATCTCATCACTTAAAGACATGACGAAAGAATAATAAAAACTGTAGAATAACATAGAGTGCATAAGATCAGTCAATAGGAAATCAAGAATTCTTACAATCCATGTGAATATCATACATCCGACTTGAAGTAGTTCACAACAAAGACAACTTCACACATAATTTCTTCTTTCTTGTAGAAAATGGCCCCTAGGGCTTCTCAATATTCATTAACAAAGTATAAGTTCTTGAATTAGTTCTTGGATCTATATTGTGCTTGAAGATACTCTACAAAATGGGCATCTTCCCCCTTTTATACAATAATTTGTAACTCATGAGTGGCTCTTTGTATTCTTCTTTAAATAAGTTGTTACAAAAACTGTTTGATTTCCTCTTTCATAGTGACAAGTGTACAATGAAGAAAAAATTGAAGTTGGTTGAGAAAAATACAAAATGAGAGGTAGGTAATAGCAAATTTTTATTGCTATTTTGTCTTTATTCAAGAACTTTTTCCCCTGAGGTATGTTGTCCACACTTCTAGCTGATCATACAAAGATATGATTCTACGGTAAGATAGTTCTTCCAATGTTGCATTATGCATAGCTATGCTATCTTCAAGGGTTCTCTTATGCATAGCTATGCTATCTTCGAGGGTGCTCATATCCTTTAACAATGTTTCCATGAATGCTTGTATCGTGGTATGCAATTTGAAAAGTTGTAGGAGATGTTGCTCTATCATATCTGTGGTAATTGCGGTGGCTACTTCGATGACTGATCTTCTATGATTTTTGCTATTATGCACTTTATCTACCAATTCTTCTGTGACAAGATTTTTACCAAGCTTGTCTAATTGGGGTTCCAACTAAATGTATAGAGACGAAAGGGGGGATGACCTCTCCACTGCTTCTTCTGTTTCTTTCCTTTTGGATTCTTCCCTTGCATTTTCTTCGTCTATGATTCTACCTATGGGTTGGCCTCGTCTGTTGAAGATGATGTCATCATAAGTACGTGTATTGCGATGCACTTCTTCTTCATCTCAGATTTCTGTTATGTATTCCCATTGAAGGCATATCTTTTTGCAATAATATTTTACGACCCCTTTTGGGTCATCTCTTCTAAATATTTCTTCTCCAAAGCGATAAGAAAGTAGGGTTTTCACTTCTTCCTGTGCATGTTTGGTATTTTAGAAAAAGTAATTGTCGATGTAGAGCAGTAATGGTGGCCATATAATCTTCTTAGATTGATACAAAGCTCCTCCCACTTTGTGGATTACCATTTAGTATGCTACTTCTTGGAGAACCAACCTATCTGGCACGAACCACTGGAGAAGGTGAGGATATTTCATAGAACCATATATTTTTATGTAACTACTATGTTCTAAGAGGAACCAATCCCTAATTCTCTTGATCACTACACTTCCTTTGTCTGTCATACACAGAGGAGGTGTGAAGAATATGAACTCATATAAGGGGGGAATGAAATGTTAACACACTTTATGGTATTTTGTCCAGTATTTATTCTTTGAGACCACTTTGCAATAGACATTGATTAGTTGGTCTGAAGGTTTCTACCTCCATCCCATTTTCAGGTATCGATGAGCCACACACATGATGTCCAAAAGATACGAGGACATGTGAAAATAGGGAAGGTCCTTGGTTAGGCTTCTAAGAAAACTGTGATAGCTTCTACTAGATTGGAAAACAATATGTCACCTCGATTGAATGATGCTCCCTCATCTGCGTAGTAGTATATTAAAGGTGGGTACGACAAAGAGAATTGGGATGTGTCTTGTTCTTCACAGAGTCAGCATAACATGGCCACCATGTATTGGTAAGGATTCCTAAAGGAAGTTGTGGGGTATCCTCCTTTAGGTCCACGTTTGAACTACTTATCCGAACTATACCACTTTAGGCACATTTCTTTGGCAGTGTGCTTGAAATCAACAAGCAAATTATTTGCCAACTTCTTCATTCCTTTTTCAATATGATAATATTTCGCTAAGTCTCCAGGCTAGAAAGATGCTATTGGCTCCCCTCTAGTGTTGCATATATGCCTATTTCCCAAGTCTTTATGTTTTAGGATCCAATAGATTGCATTGGTGCATGGAAAAATAGTAGCTCGGGCTGCAACTTTGAATATCCTTGATTTTATGATATTTTTGAAGACTCTTAATTCATCCTTATCCTCAACGTCTCGATGTAGTTTTATTTCTTGAACATTTGGTATAATTCACCTCATTTGAGTGTTTATTCTTATTTTTATAGGACACCAACGATGTCATCATAAATGGTCCTGAATATATTTGGTTCATCTTCAATCTGTTTTCCACTACCAAAAGCTTCTGTTGAAACCTAGGTCTGCATATTTTCTCTTTCCCTCCTTTAGCCTATACATCTGTAAAGTCCGATTTTTTGCTCAGTTTCTTCTCTATGGTTTAATGAGTCAGCTTGAATTGTTCTTACCCTTCTATAGACTTTGCACCATTTTATTGTTTTCTTGGAAGGTTATTGCATGTTCTGATTTAGGTTAATAACATACATCATCTTGAATTATCATTACTGAGATTATAGTAGGTTGACCGATGTTTTTTAGTGCAGAAAAACACTGATTGCAAGAACAAGCACGTTCTTGCAAATAATAGTAAAGCGCATTGTTTTAATTATTTAAACATTCATAAATTTTTTAAATATTTGAAAATGCTTTGTTGGCACCTACATGCATATGCATTCTCATGTGCACTCAAGTTCACGAAAGGTTACCTCTGGATTCATCATTACACAGTTCATGTTAAGATCATGTAAGCTTCACCTCCAGTTCTCATCATTGGAGGTTTACGGGGAATTATAATTACAGGTGGAAAATTTCATCAGAAAAAAATTCACGTTGAGCTTGTTTCTTGTAGCAGAGGTGGTCAACACAAAATGGCATCTCCCCGAGATCGATGGCATCTGAAAAGAACAAATCCACAGGGGCTCGAGTTGTTCAAAGTTGTCCTGGAAATCAAAGATCTTTTTGTCAAAGTAGAATGGTACAACTTCATTTGCATGTTCGAGGGACATCATAAGGCATGGCTCTATTATTTGCACAAACATTCGATAGGTTCCAAACCCAACTCGGGGACACCTGTATCCACATTACAAATCACTTCATCGAAGGCGTTTTTTCTCTCCCTATCTGTAGAGAAAGGTGGTTTAAGAATGGTAAATTACCCCCAGAAATTTGAAATAAATTCTTGGTATCAGATCACCAGAACCCCGACTAGAGCCAGGGGATTCCCATCACATGGATAAAGGAGGAATGGAAAGGAAACCTTACAACAGTCTAAAGATACATCACAGGTGAGGGCCGATTTTCGATTGTGCATTGTTACCACCTTCGATTTCTCATGCACCTGAGCAGGGATAGAGAATTAAATTTACCATTTTATTTACTCAAGAGTTTAACTAAGATGGCCAGAAGGATTTAGAGCTACCTCGAGCTTTCCCATAGAAGCTTGTATCATCTGGGTTTGATTAAAATTCTAGTGCTATTTTCTTTGGGTGAAATTGAAATGATCTGAGACTACTTTTTACAATCTGTGGGTTTACAAGAACAAGAATAGTAGCATGATCCACAGACTGAGGGTGAAAATGATGAAGATAATTCAGAAGGAAGGGTTTCCCTTGAAACTGGTAGCTCGTCGAAGGCTTCCCAACAAACAAAAAACAAGAAAAAGGCCTCCAAAACAAAGGGTACACCATCAAGAACAAAAAATTTATCCACCCCAATGATGGAGGAAACCCCTCGAATGCAACTGAGATATTCCACTACAAAACAAAGAGAAAATTAAGGTAGCGGGGTTTCTAGCAAGCAACAACAAGCACATGATGCCCCACAGGGCCCATTTTCACCCAACCATTCAGAATATGAACAAGTGACTCCCATCATGCAACAGGGTAAAGTTCCCCCCCCCAAAAGAGGGGGTAAATGAGATCTAAGAAACAAAGTCCTAGAATTGTTAAGGCATAATTTATTCATATGGAAACCTTACTTAAGGAGTCCCCTAAAGCTAAGAAAAATGAAAAAAGGAAAGGGAATCAATGCCCTAGAATGCCCAACACCCAAATAGAAAAACCATAATTACTAATCATTTAAGATTGAATTCCAAGGCACTTTTTAACCCATCATTGAAAGACCCCCAAACAATTGTAATTGAAGATGAGGACACCTATGGATTTTCCAACATGGAAGAAATGGTAGTCTATACACTGAAGAAAATGATAGGGGATAAAGGAAAGTTGAAATTCATTAAGGGAGAAACTTCATGGGTGCATGTTGCAACTGTCAAAATAGATTACCCTGCAAATTCAGGTTTACAACAAGATGTAGGGGACTTTGGTCTAGATCATGAGAAGGATTCTGATGGCATTTCCCCAAATGCAGGGCTACCCTCTAAGAAATTTTCAGATGACATAAAACCAAAAATCAAGGCCAACATATTAGAAATGCAGGGTTATATAAAAGAAGCACATGGTAGAGGGTTTGAAGTAATGCATAGGTATGAATTGAGATCCATAAAAGGCAAAATGCCAGCTGCTCACATTAAAGCTGCCACAGATGATGAGTAGGGGTTGAAAGAGAAAGGTAAGAAGTAGGTTTTAATTAAACCAAAGGAGGAGTTTGATGAAGTTATAAAGGAAAACCACCAGGTGCAAGCATTAAAACAAAAAAAATCATACTTTGCAACAACATAATCAAGAGTTGGAAAAGAAACATTCAAAGATGCAAAAGAAGTACCAAAAACTACAACGAAAGCATAAAAAACCTGCTTCTTCTTGAAGGAAATAATCTGAAGTAGACTGTTGTTGTTAAAGAGGAAGAGTCCTAGGATGATTCCATGTAATCAAGCTATCTCCCAGTTAGTCTCCAACTAGAATGCATGTGGGTACTCATGCACAGTTCTATTCATTCTCATCTGTCATAGTTTTTTTTGTTAAGGGTTATTTTACTCCAGCACAAATAACAATTATATTTCTCACTTGTAGAAGTCTAGTTGTTCTAGGTTTGAGACATTTTTTTCAAAGCATAATAAGTGGTCATTTGTTTTTGATATGAAACACATTTTGGTTAAGATTAAGTTAAATTATGTCATGACTATGTTCCCAACTGAATACACTCGAGTAAAATAGTTGTTTTCAGGTTTTTATGCATATTTAAACTTTAATTTTCAAAATGGTTGAAACCCTCTGCAACAATGATAAATAGATAGATTTTGTATTGTTTGAGGGTTCACTTTTAGTAAAATATTCAAGCATTAGATTGGCTGGACCTTCTCTTATGATTGTAAAGTTCTCTACCTGGTGAATATATATATTGATGTCAGTTGTGTTTTCTTGCTCAAGTATTTATGTGTTTTAATATTATCTTGGATGCAATTTTGTGATGTGTGCAATGTAAATTTCCTTCTTCCTTTCAACTATTGTTTTAATTCATATTTTTGATGTCATGCAACATGTTAATCAACTATTTCTTTAGTAAAAAAGATCAATTATTTTGCAACCTGTTGGATGATTTGTATCTGGATATTTGTTTAGGTCTTGAAATTTTGAGTCTTAAATCTCACACAACATGTAACTCATTGTATTGCTTCTTGTTGTTTCCTTTGTTTATCTTTCCATATCCTCACATGTTCATCAAAGTGCATACCATTAGCTAAGGAGAACTTACATTCATATTGTTTGGCCAGTGCAACCAGATTTCTAATATTGAAAAACCTATCCATTAACTGACCAACAAACCCAACTTATAAAAAACAAACCATTCCAAAACTTGAGGTGGCCTATCTCTTCCCTTTAGAAGTTAGATGCATACTTTAGGACCAAAATATTCAGGATCCATTACTGGGGAACAAAGTAACAAAATATATTTCCCTGTATAATAAGAACGATCATATCCGATCTTTGATGGTGAACAAATATCATGTACAAAGGTGACTGCCATCTTTTACCCGACGACTCCACTGAATGCAAGCCTAATAAGGAATTCTGGCTCCTAGTAAAGGATCTAGGAAATCAAATCCTAAGCCTGCTAAAACTCCTAAAGTAAACCTTGATATTAATGTTGACTCAACCAACACTGATTCAGAGATACAATTAAGGAAGACTACCATTTCTTAGAGATACCCCTTTCCATCCAAAGGCAAGGCCACTGCTGAAAATTTGTGTCTGTCCACAACCATAAGCAACCTGAGGTTATCATTTTTCAAAACCCCCTTGTCATCAGTCCTCAGACATCCCCTATCTCAAATTCTGCTTCATCATCTCCTCCATCAACCACACCCACAACTCCTCCTCAACCTTAGAGTCCAATTATCCCAAACATGGTTGTTAATAGGGCAGAGGCCATCATTACAACCAAGTATGCACCTTTGGTGCTGCTCCAGAACTTGAATTCCTTTCCCACATGTGACTACATGAGTTTTCTTCCAAGTTACAATGGTGAGGGGGGAGTAACTGTTGAGGAATATTTGGTGGAATTTTATATTTTTGCAGACAACTTGAGCATTGAACATGAAGATGTGTGGATGAGGTTGTTTGTGCAGAGTCTGGATGGAGAGGTAAGTAAGTGGCCCGTGGCTTAACCCTTTCTTGTATTATAGGTATTGATGCTTTTATAAAACAATCGAGGGACAAGAGAGACTATTTGTATTACATAAATGAGCATGGGGCTTTAAGAAGGAAGAGTGGGGAGTCTGTGTCAAATTTCACCAAGAGGTTCAACAAAATTTATAACAATATTCCTGATGAGATTAATCCAACTGAAACCTCGTCCAAGATCACACTTGCAAATGAATTTGATGTAGAATTCTCTCTTCTATTGAGGGAGAGAAGGTCCACCACTTTTTTTTCCATTCAAGAGGAATCTATTGAAGTTGAGTCCAATATCCTAGCATCATAAAAATTAAATAACAAATCAAATAGAGATAAAAAGAAACAGAGGGAAGAGTTGACTTCCTCTTCCAACCCAACAAAATCTGATCCAAAGTTAGAAGAGATGACCATGACCTTGAAAGCCTTAACCTCAGAGATATCTAAGATGAAATGAGAAACCAAGCATCCAAATAGGCCATATCAAAATGTTGGAAATAGAAACACAAATCAATTTAGAAGGATGAATAATGCTCCTCAAATCATGCAGAGAGAGAGGAGAAATGTTAAGGATCAAAGAGTTGTACCTTCTTTACAAAAAAATGAGATTGAAGAAATGGATGTAGAGAGTGATGTTGTAGACGATGCTGTTGTACTGTTCAATGAGACTGATCTTTATCCTAGTCACCTAACACAACAGGACTATGAAATATCACAATTGTCCAACCAGTTTGATGATGAGGTGAAGGAAGAGGAAATATTTCAAAATCAGCCCCAAAAGAAGTATGATTTGAGGCATAGACCAGGGGTTCCCAAAGCTAATGACCATGCTTAGAAAAACAAAAACCAGATCTTCCTCCCAAACAAGGCCCAAGCAAGGGCACATCAAACAAAACTGATCAACTTCTTCCATCTAAGCCTCCTTGCTCTAAAGTGAAAGAAGCAAACATACATCCAATATATTTCAGCATAGAGCATGAGCTCAACAAAATAAAGATCCATGTACCTTTAGCAGAATTTCTGAAAAATGAGTCATTCAAGAACTCTATTATGAATGTTTTGAAGCCACATGTTTTTGCTATGACATCTGATGCAATCAACTTGTAGCATGAAAACCCTGCCATTACTGTGGGCCCAAACATTGAACATGGGTCTGATGCTTCTCCGCCCTTTTACATATCCTTGAATGTCCATGAAAAAATCGTGCATAATTGCTTGATGGACTCATATGCCTCTCATAATGTCATGATTAAAGTTGTAATGGAAGAACTAGGACTATATATCACCAAGCCATACCATGATCTTTACTCCTTTGATTTAAAAAAGGTAAAATGCTTGGGACTGATTAAAGATCTGGTAGTTTATTTGTCTCAACTACCCATGAAAACTCTAGTGATGGATATTGTTGTAGCTGACATACCCCCCAAGTTTGGTATGCTTTTGTCAAGGACATGGGCCATGAAAGTTGGAGGGTCCCTGTAGATGGATCTTACATATGCAACCATTCCTGTCTTTGGAGGGGAAAACAAGAGGTTATACAGAGAGGTCAGATTGACATATATCGTTAGTGATCATCAAAATCCAGGTAACCATCCAATTTATGTTGTTGAGGATGAAATCGGGTCATCTATTTTCCATATGAATGATGATGCACTAGAAATAGCAGTCAACAAATGCAAAAATTAGCCACTGACAGATCAAGCGAATGAGGTATGGAATATGTATTTTGATGGATCATATTCAAAGGAGGGTTTTGGGGCTGGTATAGTCCTCATTTCTCCTTCAAAGGAGGTGGTTACACTCTCATATAATCTGGAATTTGAAAAAACTAACAACATAGTAGAATATGAGGCCTTGGTGCTGGGATTGCAGGGTGCTAAAGACATGGCCATTGACAAATTGACATTCTTTGGTGATTTTGAGCTGATTGTAAACCAAGTCAAAGACATTTACAAAGAAAATAAACAAAGGCTGAAACAATATAGAAATGAGGTATGGGACTTGGTGGATGACTTCTTTCTAGCATTCAATATTTCCTTTGTTCCTAGATAATCTAATCAGAGGGCATATTCTTTAGCCCTAGATGCCAACACCTTTAAACCTCCTATTGGTCCAAGTTTCAAGTATGAAGTGGAGGTTAGGCATAGGAAAAACATACCAGACAATTTCAAGCATTGGCAGGTCTTTAGTGATGACTTGGAGCTCAAAAGGTTCCTGCAATCCATTGAAGAGTTCTCAAATATCTCCATTGATAAGGAGAATGAGGAATATGAAACATAAAATCAACAAACATCTCATTTTCTGAACAAGGTGGCTGGACACAACATTGTGGAACTCAATACAAACCATATCCCAAGAGACTTAGTGCCACTAGAGAGGCTCTTTGAAAACAATGATGTCTCCAAGAATGTTGCCATGAAAAACCAGGAACAAGAAATAACAGACTGCAACATTGGGACAACTACAAATCCCAAAGTAGTCAAAATTAAGGCACTGCTAGAGGAACAAAGAAACAAGTATGTCTGCCTCATGAATTTTTTTTCTAATATTTTTGCATGGTCTTATGAGGACCTGAAGACCTTTGACACTAACATCATTCAACAAAAGATACCAATGAAGCCGGGCTCAAATCCATTCGGGAAGAAAATTAGACAATTCAATCCTCTGCTAATTTCTATTATTGAAAAAGAATTGAAATGAATGCTTTATGCAAAAATCATTGTGCCCTTGAGGTACTCAGATTGGGTGGCCAACGTGGTGCCTATTAGGAAGAAGAGTGGAGAAATACGCTTGTGTGTTGACTTCAGGAACCTAAACATGTGTTCTCTGAAAGTCAACTATACTTTTCCCAAGATGGACCATATTTTTCAAAGGGTAGTAGGTGACCACAAAATTTCCATGCTGGATGGATATTCTGGTTATAACCAGATAACAATGATTGAAGAAGACATACAAAAAACAACCTTTACCACCCCATGGGGCACATTCATGTATGAAAAAATTCCCTTCTGTCCGATGAATGTAGGGGCCACCTTCTAGAGGGCCTTGGACATTGCATTTGTGGGTGAAAAGGGCAAGTTCATGGTTATATACCTGGATGAGATCAACATCTTCTCCAAATCTGATGATGAGCATCTACAACACCTGGAGCAGATTTTTCAAAAATGCAAAAGGTATGGAATCTCTTTGAATCCCCAAAAGTCTCATTTTGCTATGTTAGAAGGAAAACTCCTAGGCCACATTATATCAACAAGGGGAATAAAAATAGACCCAGAGAGAGTTGATGCTATCCAGAAAATTGACATCCCTAGGAACAAGAAGGCTAGTCAATCTTTCATAGGAAAAATAATTTTTTTAAGGTGCTTTGTGCCAAATTTTGTTGAAATCATAAGACCGATTACTAACATGCTGAAGAAATATGCTTACATAAAATGGTCTCAAGAGGCCAAATCATCCTTCCAGACGATTACGCAGGCTTTGGTTGAAGCTCCTGTGATGGTTAGTCGAGACTATTCCAAATAATTCCTCATTTTCTCCTTTGCCTCCGATGAAACTATTGCTGATATATTGCTACAAAAGAATGAAGAAGGGAATGAGCAACCCATTTCCTTATTTAGTAAAGCGCTCCAGGATGCTGAACTGAAATATGATATATTGGAGAAGCAAGCCTATGCGTTGGTCAAAGCTTTGAAGGCCTTCAGGGTGTATGTCCTGCAATTCAACATACTAGCCTATGTTCCTAGCAATACTGTGAAGGAGATTCTTGTTCAACCAAACAATGAGGGGAAGAGTGGCAAGTGGATCATCAATCTATTAGAGTATGAATTACACATAAATCCCACCAAGATGATTAAGGGGCATGGCCTTGCAAAATTGTTATCATATTCAAACTGCAAAGCACTAGAATTACACCATACTTTCACCCAATCGAATGCCTCCATGATGCAGGTTGGAAAGGACAACATGTAGGTATTTGAGAATTAATATCTTTCACTCTGGTATAGAGATGTTGTCTAATTTTTTCAGAACCTAGAATGTCCACTTGAATTGGAAAAATCTAAGGCTAGGTCTCTTAAATTGAAAGCTGTAAAACTTTGCATCATAAACTAGAATTTGCATTGGAGAGATCCAGTTGGTATTTTGCTGAAATGTCTGGATATATGCATAGATGGGCTTGTGGAGGACACCAACATTGGAAAGCTACATCCCTAAATATTCTGAGGGCAGGATACTACTGGCCCACCAACTTCTCCGATGTATTTTCCATAGTCAGAGTTTGTGAATAATGTTAGAAATTAGTTGGAAAACGTAAAATGATCTCACTACCCATAAAGCCCATTTATATTAGTGGTCCCTTTCAAAAATGTGGATTAGAATTTATAGGTGAGATAAACCCACCCTCCAATGGACAACTATTATAGCCTTAAAATGCCCTACTCATGCATACATGGCATTGGCCCTCTTACTTGCATAATTTTCCAAATCACTACTGAGAAGATCTACTTAAAAAACAATTTTTTAGAGCATGCATGCACCCTGCACCACTACAGACTGCATACATATGCTTTTTTCATGCTAGACAACCTGTGTACATATGCTTGTTGCATAATACATAGCCCGTGTATACCTCCAAAAGTTGCAAAAAATAAAAATGTTGTAAGGAATTCGGTGAAATTCATGGGCTATTGGAGGTTTCCCAACCAATTCACCTACTATAGCCCATAACCCAACCAAATAACCATATTTTTGTTATATAAAAGGAGGTGTTGGGGTCTCATTTCAAAAACAAGCATAAGAACAGTGAAACTCTGTCCAATTTCACTTACCTTACTTGCCCAAGAATTTGCTACCTTTTGTGAGTTACTTCCTCAACATTCTCTCTTCAACCCCTTCTTCTTCGATTCAATACATTCCCTTCCCTTGAGGTGACCAGAACATTGAGAGAAGAGGCCCATTGAAGGTGCACTTGGAGCATTGTAAAGAGGATCCTGAACCAGGTTCGCAGAATAGTGGTCGACATGGATTGTAAGTTTCAGTATTTGTTTGATGAATAAAAGAATATATTTTCCTTGTCCCAAATGATGATGTTTTGTGTATTTTCTTTGATTTATACATAGCATTTGATATCTAACCCTAATTTATGAATATAAATAGCATGCTTGTAGTCCTTGTTTTCCTATTTTTGGATGCAGGTCAGCCTTGGTAGGAGACTTGCAGTCTTTGGAACTACAGATCTTGAGGAGATCATCACTAGACGTGGGATAAAAGGTACAATTACCGATCTTCTCTCTTATTGCTTTCTTTTCATTTGTTTTGGTATGTTTGGGGTAGAGCAGAAACTAGATTGAATTTTAGACGATCATTCGCTCTATCTATATCTTAAACCCTGGTATAGTTAAAGGGGGAATTTTCTCGCTAGCAGAAATAGAGGCCATACTAGGGATCTCTCTAGGGTTTTTTAGGGGATTTTGGGTTGATTGATTGGTTTTGTTTTCGTTTCGAGTTTCAGTCAAGTTTACCGAGTCTATCAAGGGGTTCTGGTCACCTGCAAGGTGCATACCAACTTTCCCTTCCATGTAAGTCTGCCTTGTATTTTTATTTTTGAAAAGACTCAGAGGTGTATGTGACCTGTTAAGGGTCAACCCACGTACATACACTCTCTGCACAATAGTAAGCCCACATATATACGTAGGCTGTTGATGCAACAACCTGCGCCTCTGTTTCATGACAATATTTTTAATAAAGGGGGAGTTTACCTCTTTCCTGATAGAAGTTCACACTTCTCGAGGATTTCTTGAATCAGTCAGAGTCTCTATCTGTGGCCATAGCTTGGGTATAGGTTCCAGTTTACGTGTTTCCTTAGTCTTCCTGTGTTTTCCCTAAAAGGTTTAGAGCAAGCTTTCAAGTCTTAGATCCGCCTTTTGGTTTCTTGATTGAATCCCTGCGATCCAAAGTAGGCTTAGGGTCTTTATCAATCTTGTTTTCAGTTTTCTCTTTGACCATGTTTCTTACTTTGGAAAACCAAAATTTTTTTTACTTCAGTTTTTTCTTATTAAAGCAGTTCGAAAAATAAAAATAAAAAATAATTTATTTTCTTTCATTTATCTTGGTAAAGTAGTCAACGTTGTTATTTTCAAAAGGAAAAAGAGTCTTCATTTCCCAATTCTTTTTGATTTCCTGAAACATAAGTAGTTTGTAGTCAAGTGAAAGCAAGTTTTTAGTTTTTCTTCATTTACAAGATCTTGAAATTTCAGTTAGAAAAGTTCAATTTACAAAGAGTTGTTTAGAAGCATTGCTTTAATTTTGAAGTATTATTTGCTTTCAAGTGATTTGAATTTCTCTTCCCTTTTCGTCTCTTCATAACACCATTAGTTTCACTACTGTACCTTTTGAGTAAATCAAGCCTAAAAAATAATGCCTAATCTAAAATACATTAGACTTTTCTGTTTGTAGGGTTCACAAACTAGTTTAGGGTTTTAGGACCTTGAATTAGGTGTGAAGAGGAAACTCTTCAAGGCCACTTTAAAACAAACATTGGAGTCTGCATTAGGGAGTGCTTTAAGTCCAGTGTCTTAAGAGTTAGCTGGGACCCCCCTCTTACATAGGGGATAAACACAAGGTCGCGTGAGGAAAGACAAAGGAGATAACCTATCCAAAGCTGGACTGAACGTAGTGGGGATTGTATATTGAGGGTCTTTCTTGGGAACAATACCGATAGAATTTGCCTATGGATCTTCGTGGACCTTGAATCTGTTCGAGATCCTCAGTTTTCTTCCGGACCATTTTCTTTCGATACCCTTGAGGGGATTTAGACTTGTTATCCTGCTCATTACGATCTTCTCAACTGTCGACTGTACCCACTTGGTAACTAACTGCGAGATAGCAACCTAGTTGCCAATATTTTACGGAGTTACACAGGTGACTGTGGGGGTATACCACGATACCTAGGGTGGATGTCGTATTTTTCTTCACAGATTATATCTGGAGGGTGCTTCCGTGTTTGAGTTTCACTTACACCGGTTACTTGCTCTAGTGTCATTCCCACTAGTTAGTCGATTGCTTGATTTATCTTTAGGAAAATTTTAGTGTGTGCTTTGTGTTCTATGCTAATCAATCCTTACTGTGTCATTTTATCATATCACAAAGTGGAATATCAACATCTCTGCCGGTCACGAAGGCTTCAAGGCTTGTCGTTGGTTACTTTGGAGCCACCTCCATCATCGTTAAGGCGAAGAATTGATCAAGAAGGGTCGTTCGAAGCGACCGGGCTACAGGAAACTGTGCCCGAGCCATCTCCATGAGGATACTTTCCGGATCCATAGGAATCCACCATATCTAAACTTGAAACTGAAGGTTTCATGCTAGCCAACCCTTTGATTATCGACTTCTTGGTGTCGATCTTGATTCAGATTGTCCCTCTTGAGGTGAAATCTTTTGAGTGCCAGCTAGTCCTACTAGCGGCAATGGAAGCAAATGTTTCTACTTCTTTTGGGAGTCCTCATACTTCCGTTAGGGATACTACTACAGGGGGCATCCTACCTCCTCTCCCACCTTCGCCATTCAAGACTACAGTTGTCTCGACTCCCTCAACTTTGGGCAGCGGTCCGATACCTTGATCGACTTCGACCACTGTTCCGTTTACTCAGAGTACGATGGGCCCTCCCTTCTCATATGGGATGCTCAAATTTGATACAAACTCGGTTCTTACTTATTCTACCTTATAGACCATGGGTTTGGGGGCAAGGAGCTCGAATGCTCCCGTGCAAGGGTCAACTGGGGGCACTTTTTTCCCTTTTAGTGCCATCCGTTATGGTGGGGGTCATATACCTCCTGCGTGCCCTTTGCTCGGTGGTGATTTTTAGCATCCAATTGGGCCAAACACTAATTATATATTGTTTGGTGGAGGCAGTTTCAGAACTTCCTCTTATACAATGCTGGTGGGATCTATGTCGTTCTCTTTGTTTGGTGCATTTGGAAACAATGCTTTTTCTTCGGTTGCTGTCTCAGCTGGAGGAAACCCCATTTTAGGTCAACAGAACCCGGTGCAAGGTACTATTCCTTCATAGGGAGTGATGACTAGAGTTTTATTCACACAGGGACTTTGGAATCCTTGGTAGGGGGCAGTTCCCTCGCAAGGGATGTCGGTCGGGGGAAATCACTTCCATGCTCAATGGAACCCTGAGCAAGGCTTAGTACCCATGCCCGTCGGATCGACTGGGTGCATTCGTTTCCAAGGTCCTTGGAATATGATGCACGGATTAATCTCTACACATTCTATGTCGTTCGATTTCAGGAGTCAGTCGATGACACCCCAACAGACGTAGTTCGCCTATGCTGGTCAAGGCCATGGTTTCTACCAGAACCCTGGCCATTAGTCCAAATTTTCCTGGAAACCTTGTTCCATTCAAAGTCCAGGACCCTCTTTTCCTGTAAATAGTTCAAAACCTAAACTATCGTTTCTGGCAACCCTACATCTGCCAGACTTGTCGAGATTACTGAACGACCTGATTTTTCATGATTCGCTTTGGCCCCCCATGGAGACTAAGTTACCTTCAAATATTCTGAAATTTGAGGGCAAGCCCGACGAAGATCCAGGTGATCATGTGACGAATTTTCATTTATGGTTCTCATTAAACTCGTTGAAGGAAGACTCTGTCCAATTGCACCTTTTTCAACACACTCTTATAGGGGTGCTGCAAAGTGGTATATTGAGCTCGATGTCTTGAGGTACTCTTACTTCAACGACTTGGGAATGGTCTTCTTGAACCATTTCCAATTACCCGTGACATACAAAGTTGGCACCGAATTTCTAGGCAACTTTGAGCAAACCAAAGCCGACCATATATTTGATCATATCCGAGAGTGGTGGCATATAAAGAGCTTAATTAAGGTCAAGGTACCTCCTGATTTTTTGTTTGAGAGGTTCTTGAAGTCTTTGGTGCCCTATGTATCCAAGGACGTAACAACTTCCAGAGTGTTTTCATAAGAGGAGGCGATTATGAGAGCCCAACAACTTGAACTGATCTACTCTCAGTTCGACATGCTCTATGAGATCTTTCCAAATGTGTCGAGGTATACTCTCGATAAGGCCAAGAAAAAGTTTGGAGGCCATGCCGATGGTATTGTGGGCTCAACACAAAGCAAGTCCATGGACCTGTTGTATTGCAACAATTGTCGATACAATAGACTATGGCTAACCATACTCCGAGTTCGGATGCCCCCCCTACCCAGACGTCGGATGTACACAATGTGCAGTCGACGAATCCTAAGTCCAACCAACAGATCGAGGGAAAGAAGAAACAACGAAATAAGAAGGGTAAAGGGGATAAAAAGGCTACCAATAATTTTGGCGGGGGAAAAATGGAGAAGAAGAAGTCGAAGTATCCGTGTAATCTCTACACGGAAGACCACCCGACTTACCTATGCCCTCGACTTATAGAAGACCATAAGCTATTAGCATATCAACAACCTGCTGCGTTGACGAACCCTTTTCTACAAGGGTAAAACATGGCTCAGGATTCAACATCGACGAGCGTGGTAGGCGAAAGTTAGGGACCCCCTGTGCCTACCAATAACAACACGACCACAAATATTTACATGATGAATGTCAAGGCTCATTTAGTGACCATGGCCCAAGAATAAGGAATGCCTGAATATTTAGAGAAGGGAAAGGAAGCCACTAACCCACCGAATCCCCTCCAAATTGAGAAGGCAGTGGGTGAAACGATGACTCACATCCCTAAATGTGTGTTTAAGAAGGCTTCTCATAATCCAAACATGAGGGCCACAAAGAACTACTTCGTTGTGGAGGATCTGGCACAAACCCCTTGCACGATGTCTGCTCTGGAAGTCCTCCAGAGTTTCCCCTCGTAGAGACAATATCTATTGTCTGCCTTGGGAGTGACAAAGACTTGTAACCCATGAGCGATATTTTTCGATCCAACCGACTTAATACCCTGTCTTCCTCACCATGTTTCTTTTCAGATAGTAGTGGCTTACACCACGAAATATTTTACGTGTAACATTTTCCGTACAGTGGTGGATGAGGGTGCCTCGACTTGCATTATGTCATTGGCATGTTGGAAGGCCATTGGCCAGCCTGAGTTGTCTCTGTCACCTACATTGCTTGCGGCATTTGATGGTCGCTCGTTTAGACCACACAAAATTATTCCTTCCTTCCCCGTGCAGTTGGGAGGTAAAACTGTGTGTGTCGAAGTTGAAGTGGTTGATGCGCCTCTCGACTATAACCTGTTGTTAGGAAGGATTTGGAATTATGCGATGCATACGGTGGTTTCTAGGGTTTTTCAAGTCTTGTGTTTTCTACACGAGGATTAGATTGTGACCATCGATCAGTTGTCCTTATCTCGTCCTAACCCCTCATCGAGGGCTGCCACGGTCCCGATGATTGATAATACATAGAATGGAACTATCAACTTAGGCACCGATTTATTTCCATCGTTGATGGGAACTTTTAATTACCTGCCGCCTTCTAGCGATGTAAGGCTTATATCGATTGTTCCATACCAGTCGAGGGCTGCAATTTTGCAAGTATCATCGTTTCAAACGAGATAATTTAACGATTCATGGAATTTACCTTCCCCATCAACTTTGATGGAAGGGATAGGTCATTGTGGCATGGCCATTCCCTTATCCGTGACTGAGGTTGCGTACACCATTGTCTAGCAGACATCGACCAACCCTTATCCGACTCCCTCACTGGAGTTAGATCCAGTTCTCGAGCCTATTTGGGCTCAAGATTCTCTTGCCACTCATGATACTTTAGACTTGGTCTTTCCCTCTAACGAGGCGATTCTCGAGGCAATGACTAGTTCTAACAGACCTTGGAATGATCTACATCATAGATATTACTTCCTTCCTAAGTTAAGGAGAATATAGGCAGGAGAATTTATTTTGACCGTGAATGGAGATAATCCTTGTCCTATCAAACCTCTTGCTACGCATAGAGTTTTTGTTGAGGGTAACATGGCAAGCATTTCTACAACGATTCCAATCGATATCTCCAAAACCCTCGACATTGTGGAGAATGTTTTCATCAGAGAAGATTGATCCCCTAAAGAGATTCAAACTTACACCGAGTTATTCAAATAATTCCGCGATGTATTTTCCTAGTCTGACGAGGAAACGACACACATCGACCCATGAATTGTCGAGCATGAAATTATGAATTATCCTGATGCCAAACTGGTCCGACAGAAGCTTCGTCCAATAAATCCTCGAAAAGTGGTAGCAATCAAGGAAAAAGTAGAAAAACTGCTCTAAGCCGATTTTATCTACCCTGTATAGTTGACAGAATGGGTGTCAAACATGGTCCCGGTTAACAAGAAACATGGCACGATTCATGTGTGTATGGACTTCCATGATTTGAATAAGGCCTGTCCGAAAGACAATTTCCCTACCCCATTTATTGATCAGATTGTTGATGAATGCATAGGTTGTGATGTCTTTCCGTTCATGGATGGTTTCTCGGGATACAATTAGATTCAAATCAAACCCAAAGATCATCATAAAACAACTTTTATTTGTCCTTGGGGTACATTCCCATATCGTAAGATGCCTTTTGTCCTGAAGAATACTGGAGCCACCTTTCAGTGGGCCATTTTGTTCTTTTTTCACGACCTCAAACACATAGTTGAGGAGTATCTTGATGATCTAGCATCATGTTCTAGCAAAATATCTGATCATCCTGCCCATCTTTGACTAATCTTTGAGAGATGCCATTTTTATTGGATTCACTTAAATCCTAAAAAGTGTAGTTTCTATGCGACTTCAAGTCGTCTTTTAGGTTTTATTGTATCGACAATAGGGATCATGGTCGATCCTCTCAAGGTTGAGGCGATAGTTCAATTGCATCCCCCGTGTATGATACCCCAACTTCAGAGATTACAAGGAAAAGCAATTTTTCTTCAGCGTTTTGTCGCAAATTACGTCAAGATCACTAAAGTGTTTATGCGTCTCTTGAAAAAATGGGTCCCATTCTCTTGGGATGAAGCTTCTCAATGCTCCTTTGAAGCATTGAAACGTGCCCTGACATCTGCCCCTCTGCTCCAGCGTCTGATTATAACAAATATTTCTTGTTGTATTTGGCTGCTGCAGAGTCAACCATTGGCATGGTCTTGGTTCAATAAGATGATATGCTCAAGGAACACGTTATATATTACCTTAGTTGAGGCTTGGTTGGATCAGAACTCAACTATTCTCACCTTGAGAAACTTTCTTTGGCAATTGTTCATGCTGTCCAACGGTTCCGTCACTACATTTTGTTTCGCAAGACCACTGTCATTGCCGTTGTCAACCCTTTCCAATATGTGTTAACACGATGGATCATTGGTGGAAATATTAATATATGGATAATCATCTTACAGTAATTTGACTTGGATTTTGTTTCTGCAAAATCCAAAAAGTCATTGTTCTTTGTTGAACTCATTTCAGAACTTCCGGTCAAGTCTAGTGATATCATACCCGAAGAGTCGCCTATTAATGAATATCTATTTCTAATTGCATCTTCAGACCCCTAGTATGGAGATATACTTCTGTATCTCTAGACTTTGAAGTGGATCTCTTCTTCCTCCCTCGATGAGCGTCGAAGAATTCGACATCAGGCGCGAAACTATCTTATACTCAATGACACTTTGTATCGTCAAGGAGTATATTGCATTCTTTGACGATGTCTTATCCACGAAGAGGTAGATCTCATTTTGAATGAGTGTCACACTGGAGCATGTGGAAGTCATTTTTCTTGGTTGGCAACAACCCAAAATATTCTACGTGTAGGTTACTTCTGGCCCTTGTTAATCAAGGATTGTGTAGAGGTGGTCCAGAGGTGCCATCCGTGCAAGATCTTCTGCCAAAATATGTAGGCACATCTTGCTCCTATGTTTCCAGTCATTGATGTTGGTCCTTTCACCAAGTGGGGGATTCAATTTACTACATGTCACTCGGCCTCAGCCAGGGGGCATCATTACATCATCATAGCAGTAGAATACTTCACCAAGTGGGTCGAAGCTATGCCAACATTCAATAATGATGGCGAAACAACGAGTCTTTTCATATTTAATCAGATAGTATCAAGGTTCAGTATCCCTAAGGCGATTGTCAAATACCATGGCAGTCACTTCCAAAAAAAAATGATGACTGAGTTAATGTCAAGGCTCGGGTTTAAACAAGAACATTCATCACCTTATTACCCACAAACGAATGGTTAGGTTGAAGCTATGAATAAGTCTCTCAATACTATTCTTCAGCGGACAATCAATTCTGCCAAGTCAAATTGGCATTTGATGTTATATTCAATGTTATGGGCCTACCGAACATATATGAAGACTACCACTGTATTTTCACCTTTTCAACTCGTATACAAGCTTGAAGCAGCCTTACCTATCGAGTGTTAGATTCCTTCTTTAAATTTGGCAGTGGAATTACTGCCGGACACTTCACCACCTGAGGAACGCCTACTATATCTCGAGCAACTCGATGAGTGGCATCATGATGTATCCTTAGCCAATGAGGATCATAAGAAATGAGTCAAGTGTCAGTAAGATTGGTTTGTTCATCCTCATATTTTCTCAAAAGGTGATATTGTCTTGGTCTATGATCAAGAAAAGGATCCCTTGGGGGCAGGCAATTTCAAACCCATGTCGCTCAGATCGTTCATTATGAAAGAGGTCTTGGAGAAGGGCGCTTACTGTCTGGTTTATTTTGAGGGAAATTCCTTGGAGGAGCCTAGAAATAGGCTCTACCTTAAGAAGTACTACTCTTAGGTTGGTCACCTGGGTGACTTCTTGTTTATATGTATAACTCTTATATATTTTTGTCTTTTTTTTTTTTGGGGACATGTAGTTATTTATGTCTTATTTTTCATTGTGGCAGATGTTAAGTGAATCAGAGGTTTATTTTGGGTTCACAGATGATGCTAGACGACATAATTAGAGGCTTGCTTCTACAACTTAGGTGATTTTCTCACCTGGAGGCCAATTATTATCTTCTGGAGGTATTTGTCTGGGCGATGCTACAAACAATGTTGCCGAATACAATGCCGTGATAGAATTTCTTCGTGCCGCTTTGTCACATGGCATTTCTCAACTCCGTGTCTACCTAGATGCTTAGCTGGTTGTGTCCCAGTTAAATGGGGTCTACCATGTTTATGATCCCACTTTGCATTGACGATTCCTTACGGTAAGTCTCTTAGAATGATATTTTAGTTACATTACGTATATCCATGTTCCTAGGAGATTTAATCTAATTAAATTTTAGATTGGCATGTTGCACACACATGAAAGAAAAGCACACACATACACATGTAAATACATTTGAAAAATGTCATCCATAAGACAGACAAGATGTATATATATATATATATATATATATATATATCTCCAAAAACAATGTCATGAGTACATAAGTGGACATAAAAGCCTCAAAAGTGTTCAATATACATCGTTGGGCTTATGCCCTCAAAAAATATATATTGTACAAAAGTTCCGTTGACACATCAACGGTCTAATTCTATCTACGGACGGGGCCTATTGGCCCTGCTATAGTGTACAAAAACGTTGGCCAAATGCCAGAATAAATGGACCCAAGTTCGAGGCACCCCTACTAAATGAGGCTGCATAGTAGGGGGTAGGTCCTCGATCACAACCATAGGTACAAAACGAGTGAGCGTAGTGAGGTTGCACTCCACTCGTCGCATAACTCTGTCAGCCTCTCCGGTTGCCCCCCCCCCCCTCCAACCTCTGGTCTTCTGACTGTATCTGGTCCTTGCCTCAAGTCGAGGACATCATCGTGTCCTGGGGAAGTCCGCTAGTCGCACAAGACCCACATCTGTACATAACATATACATGAGTCAGTACTCTATACACACATAAAAATGATATATATGAAAATTAAAAATTAAATAAACTTTAAAAAGTATGTTACCTATCTTGCCTCACTCCTTGCTGGGAGGCATAGGCATGTCTGGGTCTCTAGTGAAGTTGATCCCTACATATGGGTAATCCTCGATCACTGGGATATTACATGCCCACCAATCAAAAAAATTATCATCAAAGGCCTCTATGGTCCTCCCTCCACCCTGTCAAGGAAACAATGCTTCCCACCTACTCACTGCTAGGAAGGAGGCTACATGCCCTCGTATTGTCTCTCTAGGACTGAGACTGGGCACCCTCTCAAAGAAGAAGGAGAAAAAAATGGTACCAAACTCGAAGTTCTTGTTAGTACGTCGCTGAAACTCTGTAAGTTGTCTCTTCATGCATACCAACATGCGCATACTCCAGTTAAAGATAGTGGCCTCCAAACATTGAATGGCACAATGCATGTGTTCCTGAGAGGCTTGGTGAAGGGCTGCAGATCCAATAATCTGCCTGATCAAAAGTAAGATCACACACATAGAAAGGCTGTAAATCTTGTGGATTGGCACCTGAGAACCTACCTTCTCAGTTCCGACCTCACAGTACATCCAAATGCAATCCTCTATGTTGAAAGGCCTTGAAGGAAATGTCCTCAAGTTAACCGGTTCCCCTCTTCTCGAGAGGCCAGTCAAGAAATATATGTCCTCTATGGTTGGGGTCAATGATTGACCCTCCATCATAAAGGCCTTTGCATATGAATCTAAGCTTAAATATGCCTTGTGGGATGATGGGATCAACACCAAGAAGTCATTGGGAACCTCACCATTTCAACTAGTTTATGTGGTGGATGATGCCTTTCCTAAACTTGGTCTACTAGCCTTAAAATTTTTACAAGAGGAAGTTGAGGAACCTAATGACATACAGAGAATAATTTTTCAGATGATTGAAGTACAACAAAAGAGAGAAACATCGAATTAGAGAACTGAGGCATACTAGAGCAAGTTCAAGGCAACCTTAGACAGGAAAACCAAAAAACAAATCTTTCAAGAAGGAGATCTGGTCTTGAGGTGGGAAGCTAGGAGGGAGGACAATCCTAAACATGGCAAGGTCAGTAATATTTGGGTTGGTCCTTTCAAAGTGATCAAGGTTCTGGATAATAATACATTTATATTGCAAAACCTAGATGATACTGAGATCTTTGGAGGCCTAGTTAATGGGTGTTTCTTGAAACATTACTTTGCTTAATGAACCAAGGGTGGTCCATCCTGTACCATAGCTATTTTTCATTTGAATTTTGATTTGATAGTTTCGTTTGAATAAAGACTCCATATCCCAACAAAGGCATGAGGGTGTAGTTGCAGTTTTGAGTTTCAGATTGAATAAAGATAGAGAGCATGGGTGGCAGACAAAAATAGAGGTAAGTTACAACAAGTGGCAGCGAGTTTTGAACAGTAAGGCACCTAGTGATCCAAAAAGGATCTAGAGAAGACTAAGGACAACTCAGAACTCACAAAAGCAACTCAGGAAGCTCAGAATGGCCTCAACAGACAGAGAAAGGGAAAAAATACAAAGTCCTCAAAACTCAGTGATAGTGGTGTCATCGCGAAGAGTGCATTGCAATATTTCCAAAACACAAACAACTCATCAAACAGAGTTACGGATCAAAATATATTCACGGTCAAAGTGTGGTGAACCTAGCCTAGTCAGCAGGGGATGAGTCAACATCTGTACTGCTGACGTCAACATCAATAGAGATGAAATCAACATCCGTACGTTATATGCGGAACATGCAGGAGGTGACATGTGTCATGATGATGTCAGCATGGTGACATGGCATCACTAGAGGCTTCCATGTGTCACTCATTTTTGGCATTTTTGGGTCATTTCATGGACCAGTAAAAATGTGCCATGTGACATTCTTTACAACCATGTGGCAGACCGTACGGTGATGAGGCATGATGATGTGGCAGCTGAGGTGGAATACCGTAAGCTGACGTGACAGGTGATTGTACAGTTGGTTGGAATGGCCCAATGGTTGGTTTCCACATGGCTCAGTTATGGGATGCCACGTGGTAGTGGGAAAATTCCCAATGTGGGCCCGAGACCGAAATTCGAAAATAAAAAAAGGGGAAGCATGTCCACCAAATCTGGCGGAGCTTGCCAAATCTGGTGCCCAATGGTCAATCTAAACCATCGCTAAAGGATTGGCAGAACCACCACATTATACATACATCTATATATATATATATATATATGTATGTATGTTATAACCAACACCTAAAAGGGGAGGCCCACGGGCTTGACCCCATGACCTCCCCCACTATATACGCCTTTACAATAGCTCTGCTAACCACTAGGCCAAACAACCTCATTGTTTACAACGCCCACAAACTTTATTTAAATTTTGGAAATCCTCCCAATGCAGAGGGAGGCGCATGATAGTACGAACAAACATGTTTTACGAGGTATTTTTTGGAATTAATTGCAGGTTGCAGGGCATAGAAACCTAGACATAGTTTCTTTTGGGCCTGGGAGTGCTAGAGTCGGATTGAGGCATGAAGATAATCATTTTTGGGTAATTCGATGCCACAAATTCAATGGTGTTGTCTGTTTTCTGATTTGAGAAAATCTTATGCATCTTGATTCTAGAATGAGGTATACTTATGTATTTTGCCAAATTCTTTTGTTGAGTTAATAAAAAGGCCTACCCATTTGAGAGCAGGACCTGGAGACGTAGTCCACTAGGGAAGAACTCCGTTATCAAGTTTTTGTGTTCATATTTGATGCTTATGTCTCTTCATTATTGAGATTTTTCCTTCTTTAATGGTGCACTTTAATTTATGCTCATTTAATATAATTTTTTATAAGTCACTTCGATGAAAAGATCACAGATCATGTTGGTATTAGAGTAGTCATATTTGACATGCATTTTTGAGTGTGAATTCTTACTAGGGCCAAACATAAGCAGGGTGAAGGAATTCTTAAGACTTTCAATCCCGAAGTTGGTCATGCATCCCGAAGGAAGAAAATGGCAGAAGAGGACAAGCATGATGAACATGAGAAAAACTTCCATATGGTCTTTTATTGCATGTCAGAAATGGTCAAATGAATGTATGGAGACTATCTGAAGAGGATGAAGAAGAAAAGGAAGAAAAAGGAAGCACAAGTTGACAATGATGCTTCAGTAAATCAAGGGGCTGGAGGAGACCCTCCTGAGCCTCCATATTCACCATCAAGTTCTAGTTCTTCTTCCTCTTTGCATTCTCATCATTCTCATCATTCTAGCCATAAAGCCTCTTTTAAGAAACCATTGTTAAAGCTTGATGTAAAATTTTCTTTACCTATGTTTAATGGAGATGCTAATCCTGGAAAGCTAGATAATTGGATCCAACAGGTTGAAGTATATTGTCGTGTTCAACAGATTGATGAAGAGGAAGTTAAAGTGAAATTGGCTTCTCTTCGGTTGGAAGGCACCACTCTTGTATGGTGGAAGAGAAAACTTCAGGACATAAGTAAGTGTGGTAATATTCTTTCCTCATGGTTGGAATTTAAATCAACGATAAGGAAGCAATTTTATCCATTGGGTTATTTACATGAAGCAATGATGGAATGGAAAACTTTAGGACAAAGTAAAGGTCAAATTGTACAAAGTTTCACAGAAGAATTTAGGAAGAAAGCTCTTGTATTAAACATTCCTTTGGATTCTTATGAAAATTTAATGAAGTAAATTGGCACACTTCACATTTATATTCATCATAATTTGCTATTGTTTAACCCCACTAGTCTTGACGAAGTTTGTGTGCAAGCCACTCACCTTGAAAACAAGGGAAAGCATGTTCAAGAAGATCCCACAAAGAAACCTTCCAATCTCCCACAATAAGTTTAAAAGGAAGGAAGGAAAAGAAGATCATTTAATAAGTTTAAAAGGAAGGAAAAGAAGATCGCCATAGTAAAGAGAGAAGAAGGAAATCCATATTGCACTCATTGCAAGAAAAGTGGTCATGATGATGAACACTATTGGAAACTACATCCATAGAAGAGACCGAAATAGTTCGATGGAAAGGAGAAGACAAAAACCGTTGCTACAATGCAACAAGATCTTGGTTCCAATTTAGGGGACGAAGGAAAGATCACAAAAGTTGGAGTACAAGGTAAATATTCCCTTCATGCTAGTTCAAATTCCAATAATGAATATCATGATGATGAATGAAAGAGGAATGAGTTATTTAATATATGAGTTGTATCTAAACACACTAAGATAGATACATTATTTGATCTAGGTTCCCAAGTAAACTTGATATCTGAAGCACTTGTCAAAAAGATGGGTCTTGAAACAAAACCACATCTAAAGCCTTATCCTCTTGGTTGGGTATGTGATAAAGCAAAACTTAATGTCACCAAACAATGTAGGGTCATATTTTTTATTTCTTCGAAGTTGATTGATGAAGTGGATTTGGATGTTGTATCACTTGATATATGTGGCATAGTGTTGGGGAGTCCTTATCTTTATGATAGAAAAACAATCTTCTTTCGTCATGAGAAAAAATACCATCTTACTGAGGGGGGAGTGGAATATATTGTTAGATCTCACATCATGAGGGTAAACACAACACTTGTTAGTGCAGGACAAATGAAGAGACTTATAAACACTAATAAGAGATATGTACTCGTGGTCCTAAGGAAGAAATATGTCGAAACATCCGATGCTTTCCAAGGATGTGATCCTTCTCATAAGAAATAATTAATTGATATTGTTTCTAAGTATGATGATATTTTCCAGGAACTAGATGGATTACCTCCTAAGAGGGAAATCCAACATGAAATACATCTTCGGTAGGATTCTCCTCTTCCTAATGTGGGCATGTACATGATGTCATTTGTAGAGATGACAGAGATCAAGAAGCAGGTACAAGGCTTATTGGATCAAGGGGTCATCAGGCCCAACTCATTTCCTTGTGGTTCTCCGATTGTGATGGTGCCATAGAAATATGGCACATGGTGAATGTGTGTCTAGTACAAGGACTTAAATAAAATCACGGTGAAAAATCGATACCCTCTTCCTCATATAGATGATTTACTTGATTAGTTAAAGAATGTTGTTTATTTCACTAAGTTGGATGTGCGCAATGGATACCATCAAATCAGGGTTGCAGAACATGATGCATGGAAGACTACCTTTAAAACCAAACATGGATTGTTTGAGTGGTTACTTATGGCATTTGGGCTTTGTAATGCTCCGACAACTTTCATGCGTGTCATGAATGATGTATTCAGGCCTTTTCTAGATGATTTTGTGATTGTATATTTAGATGACATTCTTATATTTAGCGGGACTTGGGATGAACATGTGAGGCATGTAAAGCAAGTGTTGGATACTTTGCAAAGGGAAAAGTTGTATGTAAAATTGTCCAAATGTGAATTTGACAAGACTGCACTTGTGTACTTAGGTCATATTGTAGGAGGAGGACAATTACAAATTGATCCTTCTAAGATTGATGTAATTGTAAATTGATCTGATCCCAAAAGTGTAACTGAGATACAAAGCTTCTTAGGTGTAGTCCAGTATTGGAGGAGGTTCATTTCAAACTTCTCCTTTATAGCAGCTCCTTTGCATGCCTTAAACAATGTGAAGAACAATTTTCAGTGGGGAGGAAAGAAACAAAAATCTTTCGACACTTTGAAGGAAAAGATCAGTACCACACCAATATTAGCACTGTCGAATCTTCAACATCCCTTTGAGACCGAGACAGATGCCAACGGATAATCCATGGGTGCAGTATTGATGCAATATGGTAAGCCTATTTGTTACCACTCTGAAATTTTTAACCACGTTGTTGTTAACTATCCTACATATGATAAAGAGTTGTATGCATTACTTCAAAGTGTAAAGAAATGGAAGCACTACTTGTTAGGGAAGTAAACAATAATACATACAAATCGCCAACCCTTACAATATCTCCAAGGACAAACCAAACCAAAACAATCTTGACATTACAAATGGATGGGTTTCCTACAACAATTTCATTTGGTAATCAAGTACAAAAAGGGTACAAGTAACAAGGTAGCTGATATGATTTCTAGACCTCTTATTGTTGCTTCTATTATTTTGAAGAATACTTCTTTATCTCATGATAGCTATGTGGAACAATATGACATTGATGAAGATTTTAAAGAAGTATATGAGAAGCTAACCCATGGTGCATAGGTAGAGAACTATTGTCTGCAGGGAAAACTACTCTACCATCTTGGAAATATATGTATTCCTACAAGTGAATGAGTCCGTGTAATACAAGAAGCTCACACTTCTCTTGTGTCTGGGCATTTTGGGTTTGGAAAAACTATGTCTCAGGTTTTGTTACTGGCCTCAAATGAAAGCAATTGTAACTAAATATGTAAATGGGTGTGTGATTTGTTCTACTTGTAATCCCACTGATAGAAAACTGGGGCTATACTCACCAGTACATGTTCCATCCCATCCGTGGGAAACTATCTCCATGGATTTTGTAGGGGGTTTATCAATGTCGAAAGGGGGTCATGACTATTTTTATGTTGTAATGAATAGGTTTAGAAAGATGTGTATCTTAATGCCATGTAAAAAGAAGATCATTGCTGAGAAAATGGCTAAGATCTTCTTTTAGTATGTTTGGGTTCACTTTGGGTTACCCACATCCATTATCTCGGATCGAGATACTTGATTCCTTGGGGATTTTTGGACAAGATTGTGGAGAATGATGGACACAAAGTTGAAGAGGAGCACTGCTTTCCATCCACAGACTGATGGATAGTCAGAGGTTGTAAACCAGAAAATGGTACTTTTTCTTCAAGTCTACTGCAGCAAGCATCCCAAAGTATGGGATGAACAGATACCTTATGTACAACATGCTTACAACTGAGCCTTACATTCCTCCACTTGGTGTTCTCCTTTTGAGACATGTTTTGGGTACCTACCTAAAGTTCCTTTGGACTTGATGTGTAGGGAGATGTCGATTCAAATGAAGAAATAAATGAAGACATAGATCGCAAGTTCATCCAGAGGATCCAACATGTACACCAAGCAATCAGGGAATAGTTGGATAAAAGTCGAGCACAGTATAAAGCTCGACATGAAAAACACATGGTTGATCATCAATTCCAGTTTGGAGACCAGGTATGGCTTCACATCAACAATGAGATATTGAAGGGTGAAGGCAAGAAACTCAAGCCCATTCATTATGGACCCTTCACTATTTTGGCGAAAAGTGGTACCAATTATTTTCATCTAGATCTTCCACCTTATATGCATATTTACTCAGTTGTAAATGTAGAGAACTTGAAACTTTTTGAGCCTCCCATGATCATGGATTAGGATGAGGAAGTTTCAATACCTTCAGTTGATGAGTTTGCTCCTAAGTATTTGAATGAGTTAAAGGAAGATATCATCATGGACAGAAGGATGAGGAATTCATGCAGGGGTGATGTTGATTATCTTCGAGTAGGCTTAAAGGGAACACATCCAAGCAAAGCAAAGTGGATTGAGAAAGACAAGGTGAGGGAAATATTCCCTCACTTATCTGTTGATTGGTGAAAGATTTTGGTGGTCCAGAAATCTCTCAGTGGGAAGGCGTGATCCAAAAAAGATCCAGAGAAGTCTAAGGACAACTCAGAACTCACAGAAGCACCTCAGGAAGCTTAGAATGGCCTCAGCAGACATAGAAAGGAAAAAAATTCAAAGTCCTCAAAACTCAGTGAAAGTGGCATCATCGCGAAGAGTGCATTGCAAGATTTTCGATCACGCAAACGACTCGTCAAACAAAGTTACAGATCGAAAGATATTCGTGGTAAACTTTTGGTCAACCTAGCCCAGTCAGCAAGGGATGAGTCAACATCCGTACTGCTGACATCAACATCAGTACGGATGACATCAGTATCCGTACAAAATATGTGGAACACGTAGGAGGAAACACATGTCATGATGACTTCAACATGATGATGTGGCAACACTATAGGTTTCCATGTGTCACTCATTTTTGGCATTTTTGGGTCATTTCATGGACCAGTAAAAATGTGCCACATGGCAGTCCGTACAACCATGTTGAAAACCATACGGTGACATGGAAG
>SNQJ01S0003394.1:70495-83420 GCA_010110895.2 Picea sitchensis | reverse complement strand
ATGTATGTATGTATTTTATAACCAACATCCAAAAGGGGAGGCCTGTGGGCTCAACATCGGGAACTCCCCCACTATATATGCCTTTACAATAGCTCCGCCAACCACTAACTCAAATGACCGCATTATTTACAATGCCCACAAACTTTTTTTAAATTTTGGAAATCCGCCTAGTGCAAAGGGAGGCACATGACGGTACGACTGGGCATGTTTTACAAGGTAGTTTTTGGAATTAATTGCAGGTTGTAGGGCACAAAAACTGAGATAGAGTTTCTCTTGGTCCTGGGAGTGCCAGAGTTGGATTAAGGCGCGGATATGGTCATTTTTGGGTAATTCGATGCCACACATTCAGTGCTATCTGTTTTTTGATCTGAGCAAAGCTTATGCATATTGATTCCAGAATGAGGTATACTTATGTATTTTGCCAAAGTGTTTTGCTGAGTTAATAAAAAGGCCTACCCATTTGAGAGCAAGACCCGAAGACGTAGTCCACCAGGGATGAAATCCGTTATCATTTTTTTGTGTTTAGATTTGATGCTTATGTCTCTTTATTATTGAGCTTTTTCCTTCTTTAATGGTGCACTTTAATTTATGCTCATTTAATACAATTCTTTATAAGTCACTTCGATGAAAAGATCCTGGATCACCTAGTCTACTGTTATTAGCACCTCATAGGGAAGTTCTATCCCCGGTTAGATCCAATGTTGAAAACTAGGTATGCATCTTTGCTCTTTCCCTCCTTTAGCATATACATCTGTAAAGTCTGATTTTTTGCTAAGTTTCTTCTCTATGGTTTAATGAGTAAGCTTGAATTGCTCTTACCCTTCTATTGACTTTGCACCATTTTGTTGCTTTCTTGGAAGGTTATTACATGTTCTGATTTGGGTTAATAACATATCTCATTTTGAATTATCATTACTGAGATTATAGCAGGTTGACCGAGCCTTTTTAGTGCAAAAAAACATTGATTGCAAGAACAACCCTGTTTTTGCAAACAATAGTAAAGCACATTCTTTTAATTATTTAAACATTCATAAATTATTTAAATATTTGAAAATTCTTTGTTGGCGCCTGCATGCGTATACATGCTCATGTGCACTCAATTTCATGAAAGGTTACCTCCGGATTCATCATTACACAACCCATGTTAAGATCATGCAAGATGCACCTCCAATGCTCATCATCACAGGTTTACGGGGAATTATAATTACATATGGTAAATTTCATCAGAATAAAATTCACATTCAACTTATTTCTTGCATCAGAGGTGGTCAACACAAAATGGTATCTCCCTGAGAATGATGGCAGCTGAAAAAAATAGAGGCACAGGGGCTCGAGTTGTTCGAAGTTGTCCTGGAAATCAAAGATCTTTTTGTCAAAGCATAATGATACAACTCCCCTCTAGTGTTGCAGATATGCCTATTTCCCAGGTCTATATTTTTTAGGATCCAAGAGATTGCATTGGTGCATGGAAAAATAGTAGCTCGGGATGCAAATTTGAATATCCTCAATTTTCTGATATTTTTGAAGACTCTTAATTCATCCTTATCCTCGATGTCAACAATCTAGCTTTATTTCTTGAACATTTGGTATAATTCGCCCCATTTGAGTGTTTATCCTTCTTTTTCTAGCACACCGACGATGTCATCATAAATGGCCCTGACTATCTCTGGTTCATATTCAATCTATTTTCCACTACCAAAAGATTCTTTTGAAACCTAGGTCTGAATCTTTTCTCTTTCCCTCTTTTAGCCTATACATCTGTAAAGTCTGATTTTTTGCTCAATTTCTTCTCTATGGTTTAATAAGTCATCTTGAATTGTTCTTACCCTTCTATTAACTTTGCACCATTTTTTTGCTTTCTTGGAAGGTTATTGCATGTTATGATTTGGGTTAATAACATATGTCCTCTTGAATTATCATTACTGAGCTTATAGCAGGTTGACAGATGCTTTTTAGTGAAAAAAAACACTGATTGCAAGAACATGCCTGTTCTTGCAAACAATAGTAAAGCGCACTATTTTAATTATTTAACCATTCATTTTTTTTTTTAAATATTTGAAAATGCTTTGTTGGCACCTGCATGCATATGGATTCTCATGTGCAATCAAGTTCACGAAAGGTTACCTCCAGATTCATCATTACACAGTTCATGTTAAGATCATGTAAGCTTCACCTCTAGTTCTCATCATCAGAGGTTTACGGGGAATTATAATTACAGGTGGAAAATTTCATCAGAATAAAATTCATGTTCATCTCGTTTCTTGCAACATAAGTGGTCAACACAAAATGTTATCTCCTCGAGATTGATGGCATCTAAACAGAATAGAGCCATAGGGGCTCAAGTTGTTCGAAGTTGTCATGGAAATCAAAGATCTTTTTGTCAAAGCAGAATGGTACGACTTCATTTGCACGTTTGAGGGACATCATAAAGTGCGGCTCTGTTATTTGAAAAAAAATTCGATGGGTTCCAAACCCAACTCGGGGACACCTGTATCCACATTACAAATCCCTTCATTAAAGCAACCTGTGCTCTCCCTGTCTGTGGATAAAGGTGGTTTAAGAATGGCAAATTACCCCAGAACTTTGCAATAAATTTTTGGTGTCAGAGCACCACAACCCCAAATGGAGCTAGGGTATTCCCATCACATGGATAAAGGACGAATGGAAAGGAACCCTCACAACAGTCCAGAGATACATCACAGGTGAGGGCTGATTTTCGATTGTGCATTGTTACCACCCTCAATTTCTCATGCACCTGAGCAGGGAAACATAATTAAATTTACCCTTTTATTTACTCAAGAGTTTAACTAAGATGGCCAGAAGTGTTTAGATCCACCCAGATCTTTCGCACATAAGCTTGCATCATCAGGGTTTGATTTACATTTTGGTGCTATTCAATTTGGGTGAAATTGAAATGCCTTGGGACGACATTTTACAATATGTGGGTTTACAAGAATAAGAACAACAACTTGATCCACAGATTGAGGGTGAAAATGACGAAGACAATCCAAAAGGGAGGGTTTCCCATGAACCTGGTAGCTCATCGAAGGCTTCCCAACAAACAACAAAGAAGAAAAAGGCCTCCAAAACAAAGGGTACCCCATCAAGAACAAACAAGTTAGCCACCCCAATGAAGGAGGAAACCCCTCGAATGCAGTTGAGATCTTAACTACAAAACAAAGAGAAAATGAAGGTAGCAAGGTTTCTAGAAAGAAAAAACATGCACAAGATATCCCATAGGGCCCATTGTCACTCGACCATTTAGAAGATGAACATGTGACTCCCATCATGTAGCAGGGTAAAGTGCCCAAAGAAAAAATGAGGGGGAAAATGAGATCTAAGCAACACATTCCTGAAATTGTTAAGGCATAATTTATTCCCATGGAAACCTTACTTAAGGAGTCCCCTGAAGCTAAGAAAAACAAAAAAAAGAAAGGGAATCAAGGCCTTGGAATGCCCAGTAAGCCAAATAGAAAAACCAGAATTACTAATCAGTTAAGACTGAATTCCAAGGCACTTTTTAACCCATCATTGAAATACCCCCAACCAATTTTAATTAAAGATGAGGACAACTTTGGATTTGCCAACATGGAAGAAATGGCACTCTATACACTGAAGAAAATGATAGGGGATAAAGGAAAGTTGAAATTCAATAAGGGAGAAACTTCAGAGGTGTGAGTTACAACTGTCAAAACATAGTACCTTGCAGGTTCATGTTTACAACAAGATGCAGGGGACTTTGGCCCAATCTCGAGAAGGATTGTGATGCCATTTCCCCAAATGCAAGGTTACCCTCCAAGCAATTTTCGGATGACATCAAACTAGAAATCAAGGCCAACATATCAGAAATGCAGGGGTCTATAAAAGAAGCACATGGAAAAGGGTCTGAAGTAATGCACATGTATGAAATGAGATCCAGAAAAGAAAAAATTCCAGCTGATCACATTATAGCTGCCATAGATGATGAGCAGGGGTTGAAAGAGAAAGGTAAGAAACGGGTTTTAATTAAACCAAAGGAGGAGGCCAATGAAGCTATAAAGTACAACCGCCGAGTGCAAGCATTAAAACAAAAAAATCATACTTTGCAACAACGTAATCAAGAGTTAGAAAAGAAACATTCAAAGCAACAAAAGAAGTACCAAAAACTACAAAGAAAGAATCCGAAAACCTGCTTCTTCTTGAAGGAAACAATCTTAAGTAGATTGTTGTTGTTAAAGAAGAAGAGTTTGAGGATGATGCCAAATAATCAAGCTATCTCCCAGTTAGTCTCTAGCTGGAATGCACGTGGGTAATCATGCACAGTTCTAATGATTCTCATCTGTCATAGTTTGTTTTGTTAAGGGTTATTTTTCTCCACTACAAACAACAAATATATTTCGCACTTGTAGAAGTCTAGTTGTTCTAGGTTTGAGACATTATTGTCAAAGCATAATAAGTGGTCATTTTTGTTAAGATTAAGTTAAAGTATGTCATGACTATGTTCCCAATTGAATACACTCAAGTAAAACAATTGTTTTCAGGTTGTTATGCAGAGTTAAACTTTGGTTTTCAAAATGGTCGAAACCCTCTGCAACAATGATAAATAGACATATTTTGTATTGTTTGAGTGTTCGATTTTTAGTAAAAGATTCAAGCATCAGAATTGTATGGACCTGCTCTTATGATTGTAAATTTCTCTACCTGGTGAATATATATTGATGACATTTGTGTTTTCTTTCTCAAGTCTTTATGTGTTTTAATATTATCTTGGATCCAAATTTGTGATGTGTGCAATGTACATTTCCTTCTTCCTTTCAACTATTGTTTTAATTCATCTTTTTTTTGTCATGCAACCTATTAATCAACTATTGCTTTAGTAAAAAGATCATTTATTTTGCAACATGTTGGATGATTTGTATCTGGATATTTATTTAGGTCTTGAAATATTATTTTGAGTCTTAAATCTCACATAGCAGGTAACTCATTGTTTTTCTTGTTGTTTTTTCCTTTTTTTATTATCTTTCCATATCCACACTTGTTCATCAATGTGCATACCATTAGCTAAGGATAACCTGCAGTCATATTGTTTGACTAGTCCAACCAGGTTTCTAATCTTGATAAAACTATCCATTAGCTAACCAACAAACCCAACTTATCAAAAACAAACCATTCCAAAACTTGAGGTGTCCTAGCTTGCCCTTTAGTAGTTAGGTGCAGACTTTAGGACCAATAACTTCGATGGCAGTTGTCTTGATTTCCAATTTATTTTTTGGAGACATGTTTCTACCTTCAGAGTGAAAAACATATATAATGTGAGAGAAAATACTATAACTAATGTATGCATTTGGAAAGACTTTGTTTAAGTATTTCATAGTCCATACTTGAAGGATAATTGTTGCTAATGCTGGGTGGAAAGTGATCATCTGAAGACAAAATAATAATAGTAGGCATGGTGAGAAATATGGTGAAGATTGGGGAATAAATTGACTCAAAACGTTCCCATAAGGTAAAACTGAAGGGTTTGATGTTAACTCCTCCGATGTAAATTAGAGGAGTTGTTAACAAGTGCTCCCATGATAGTTGGGGAGTTGGTGTTAAGGACTTCCAAACATTGGTAGAATTGGAGTGAAGTTTTTCGAGCTAAGGATTTACTAAAACAAATCGATGAAGTTATGATCAACTCCTTAGATGTGAATCAGAGGAGTTGTTAACAAGTGTTTTGATGTACATCGTTGTAGTTAGTTGGAAGGTCTCTGATATGTCATTGGTAAAGTTGAATCTAAAACCTCTTATATGCACCAGGAAGGTTGACGAGAAATTCATTGATGAGGGTTAATCGATGAAGTTAGCTCTAACTCCTTCGATGCATTAGAGGAGTTAGTATGAACTCATCCTATTTATGAGAGGCGTTGGTGAGAAAAGACTCGATAAGACTTGGGAAATTGAAGAAATTGGGGCCAACTTCCCCGCGGTAAATCGATGAGGCCAGAGGTAACCCTGTCGACAGTTCTATGTTTAAAGGCACAATTTAACCTGAATTTGTATTGAAAATCTTTCATTTGGGAAAAGAAAGGGGGGAAAATGACCCTACCAACATAATAAACATTGTTTTTGGGTAAGACACAAAATATTGAGAGAAAGGTTTAGGACTAGGATGTGGGATTGTTGTCGGTGGTTTTTGACCATGGTTTAACTTAGAGGGGGCCGTAAAAATTTAATGACGTGACAATGTAATCAATGTGATGTCTTGATAGAGGCAGGGGCGACGGAGGTTTCCATAATGGTTATGGGGAAAAGAAATAGGGCTTCGAGGGAGAGAATAAGATATAATGGCAATAAAACTTAACCCTAGCCCTAGATAGATAAAGAAACAAGGAGAGGGCTCAAGAGTCTACATGTAGTTTTTGGACACATGGATGGTTGTGATCGATTGATGATGCCTTGGTTGGGGATCGTTGCACTTTTTCTTAGGGAGTATCTTCTTCTCCTTGGCATTCAGTGAGATAGTGGAAAAAATGGGAAGTGAAATATTTATAAGTTAGGTGAAGTTATAATTGAATGCATGTAGGTGTCATTTAAAATCGACGATGTTAAGGTTAAGTCCTCCGATGTAAATATAAGGACTTGATTGGAATTATTCCGATATGCATTGGAGGACTTAGCATGAAGTGTGTCGAAGTATATTGGAGTGGATGGAGACAACTCCTCTGATAAAATCAGAGGAGTTGGAGATAACTCCTATGATTTCATCGATGGAGTTGTAACTAACTTATGCATTTGAAAGGTCCCTCAAAGGGAAGGGAAGGAACTAAGTCGATATCGTAGAAAAAATTAGGAGAAACTCCTATGATGTACATAGGAGGATGTTGAAGGTAACTCCTTTGATGTGCATTGGAGGATTTGAAGGTAACTCCTCTGATGTGCATTGGAGGAGTTCTGATCAACTTTGTTGAAAAACCAAAGGACTTGTTTGGAATAAATTTTTAAGTGTTTTCTTTTTTAGAAATGTAAATTGAGGTAAGTGAAAATTTAAGGATGAGCTTGAGAGCTAAGTAAAGAATCTACTGGAGGATATTATCAAAGTAAAAAATGTAAGGGGCTCCATTTATTGAAAGAAATTTACAAATGGATTACAAGGAAAATGGAGGGTTGTAGTGCCTGGCACAATAAATGGCGACACACTGGGCAAAACCTTGAATCTCTGTAAAATGTTATCCACACATATTTCTAGGGAAAAGTGTGTTATCATGCACATCCTAAGAGAGAAAGAATAGGTCCCATAGCTCATATTTTGGCGAGATAAAGATTGGACAATACAAAGAAGAGGTTAGGACCATACCTCAGACTAAATTACCTTTCATTGATTTCTTGTTCATATAATAAATGGCCTAAGGGGAGGCATAAGGATTATTATAGATAACGAAATATTAGGAATGATAAAAATGCAAGTTATGGTGCATTTCTCTGGTGTTGCTCCACCACCAGTGAGCATCCATAGCCCCGACGGAGTCACCCCAGTCTTGCTCCACTACCAGCAAGCGTCCATAGCCCTGGCGGAGATACTTGCATGTTACATGTGATTTGGAATGCATTTCCCTAAGCCTTTATCTTTTATAAAATTTGATTCTCTTTTGTTTAGAGAGAGGTGGAAGTGGGGAATCCAGTTCTCCTTTAAAGGCACTAGGGATGACACCTGTGATAGTGAGATTTTCTAATTTGATTATAGATGAGCGAACTCCCTGAGTCACGGTCTCTGGAATACTACAAAAATATCTCCGAAATGATTTCCTTTTAGTCCATAAAATGAAATGGTCTGTTCTTAGGTAAGATCCATGGTTCTCTGCTTTGTTGTACTATTCTTGTGTATTGATGGGCTATGTTCCTCTACTAGATTTGACTTGGGGTAGTGAATAATAAAGATATATGATGAATATGGGATGTGTATCGAAGCCAAGTCACAAAGTTATGAGGCTATTGAAACTAGATTTGTTACAAATTAGAAGAATAACTAGGACTAATCCATCAAAAATTAGAGAAACCCAAGATGTCAGTTTTCAAGAAGAAAAAGGAAAAACTTGAAAATCGAAAAGGATAGAAAATATTGAGAAATAAATGGAAAAAAAAGTAGAAGCTGAGCAAGAAATAAAAAGGAAAACTAGAATTTTATTTATGTACAAAGAAGTAACTGCCACAAAGGTTGGTTGATGTAGTGCTTGAGAATTGAGCCATTAACGAGGAGGAGTTCAACTTCCCCTTGAAGATTTTATAGCCAGTAAGTACCTTGGCCAATATTCTCCTTGATAACATAGGGTCCAAGTCATAATTGTTAGAATTTCTAATCCTTTCCTTTATCTTCATGTGGGTTGTCAGATTTGAGGAATAAATCCCCAACTTGGAACTCTTTCTCACCAACATATTTCTTATCAAACAATCATTTAACGATCTATTGATGACTCTCAAAATTTACTTTAGCTTTGGCATGACTTTCTTCTAAGATTAGAAAGGTATTGATACATTGTTGAATGACGGTACATTCTCTTCCTTGAGATTGTTGGGTGAGCTATAGGGAAGGAAGGTAGATATTCGAGGGTAAAACGACTTCTTTCCCATAGACAAGGAAATATGGGGAATTCCCTATAGAGGCCTCAGGGGTGACGCGATCAACCCAAAGGGAATTTGATAGAGCATTGTGCCAATTTATTTGGTGATCAACTACGGTTCATTTGAGGATCCAAATTAGGTTCTTGTTTGTAGATTAAACCAAGTCATTACTTTGAGGATAATAGTTGGTTGAGTACTTCAAAATAATTCCCTTTTCCAAGGAAAATTAAGATAAATTCAAAGATGAAAAATAAGTTGCATTATCAAACACTAGAGAGTTGGGAATTCCAAACCTCATGATGATGTGTTGTTCAATAAAATTAATCACTACCTCTTCATTCACTTTGATTAGCAGTATTGCTTCAATCCAATGTGTAAAATAATCGGTAACAGTTAGAATATACATTGTTTCTTAGAGGAATGGGGATTAATATTACCAATGACATCCAACCCCCATTGTTTGAAGGGTTATTCAACAACAACATGATGGAGTAGGATAATAGCTTTGTACTCTCTTCCTGTGAATTTATGGCTTGCTTCGTAGCTTCGTGAATATGCATGAGAATCCATGAACAATGTGGGCCAGTAGTATCCATCTTTTAATATCTTGTGAGTTGTCATGTCTCTTGAAAAATGGCCTCCTACTTGTCCTTCGTGCATGTCCTTAAGAACCTTATCAATGTCTTTTTTTTTGAGGCACCAGAGTAGCACTCCATCATAGTTATTTCTAAACAAGATGCCATGTAACGACTGATATTGTAGGGATTTCAATGTGAGTGCTTTTTTCTACTTAACATTAAGGTGATCCAGGGTTTTTCCATGTTGAAGGTAATATTTGAGATTGTTATAATATGATCCTTCAATAGTTGGAACGTAAGGGACCTGTTGTGTATACATTATTGGTTCCTCTTGCCATCCATCCTCTTCTTGATCTTCCTCACTAGTATCTTTTGTTACTAGTTTGCAAATACCTTGACATGTTACGATGTTGTCTGGTTTAAAATCAAGGTCATATTATTGTAAGGTCGTCATCCAATTACCTCATTTCTCTTCCAACTCTCTCTAGATGAAAAGAGACTCGACATTTGGGTGAGGGATGATAAATTCCATGCAATTATTTAGAATATGAGGTCTGAACAGTTTGATTGCTTTATGGAAAAAAAAATCTTTCTTATCCACTGATGGATAGTTCATCTCAACACCTTGTATCCCAGTGTTCATGAATGCAACAAGATATTTGTCTCCTTTCTCATCCTTCTGTGTGAGCACTTCTGCAAGGGAATGATCAGACACAAAGGTGTACAATAAGAAACCTTGGTGAAATTTGGACTTCACAGAGATGGGGTAGTGGCTATGGAGGCTATGATATTCTCGAATTCTTCCTTCTCGACCAGTGTCCATTTAAACTAAACATCTTTCTTAATCATTATTTGAAGTGGTTTAGCAATTTCAGAAAAATATGGAATGAATATCCTCACAAAATTGATTTTTTCAAAAAAAATATTGCATTGACTTCTTACTATGTGGTAGAGGGATTTGTAGAATGGCTCTTGTCCTTTTTGGGTCCACCGAAATTCCATCTTTGAAAATCACATTCCCCGACAATATTCTTTTTGAAACAACAAAAACAGTCTTCTTGGGATTCAATGAGATCCCACATTTTCTACATCGTTCAAATATCTCTTTCAAATGTCTTGGGTGGTCTTCCCTCTTATTTGAGTAAATGGTGACATCGTCGAGATAAACCACAATGCTTTGAACGATTAACCTTTTGAAATAAATACCCATTTCCCTTTGAAAAGTATCACCTGCATTAATCAAACCAAAGGGAATTCTCCTATATGCGTACATCCTTCACTTGGTCCAAAACATTGTCTTTAATCGGTCAGGTTCTTCTATGAGAACTTGGTTGTATCTTGAAAACCCTTTTAGCAAAGAAAACAACTCGGAGCCGAAGACGAGTTATAAGATATTCTCCATAGGGGGACATGATCTTTGTCTTTGTCGGAAGCTCGATTCAGGTTCCATAAATCTATACATATTCTACTTTCTCCCGACTTCTTTCTAATAAGCACCATGTTAGAAACCCAAGTTGAATGTCGAACATAAAAACTAATTCGGGCATCTAGGAGTTTCATCAATTCCTTTGGGATAAGAAGTTCGAGAGTTGGGTGTATCTTCCCAAGATTTTGTTGGAATGGTTTGACACCCTCTTTAATGGGAATCACATGTTGTATTATCTGGGTATCATAAGTTTTCAAATCATCATAAGTCCAAGCAAAAACATATTGATGTCTCTTAAGCAACCATATGAATGTGTGTTTTTCTGCCTCTAAACAACAAGTGCATAGATTGATGTACTTGGGTTGTTCATATGTTCCTAGATTGACTAGAAAGTGTATCGTGGTTGAAATGTTGGCAAGCCTTCTGAACTTTTATTGTAGATCAAATAGTTTCTCAAGAGTAAGAACATTCCTTGGGACACAATTTTCCTTCACTTTTCCTATCTAATCCCGGAAAGTCTGTAGTTATTGTTGATGGGTTTCATCATTGATCACTACATCTTGAAAAGTGTCTGAACCGGTGATAAAGTTGACAATTTGAACATCATTATTGAATATTATCCAATTTGTGATGTTGTTTGGTATTAAGGGCCTGTAAATCATTTCAATCGAAAAACCATCATGAGAAGGTATGAACCTAGATGCTACATTGGCCAATATATCTACATGTATATTTTGATTATGAGGTATATAAGTGATGTTGAATGCGTTGAAAGAGTAGAGTAGATTCCATACCTCTTGTTGATATGTTTTGAGATGTGATGATAGGAAATGAATGGTATTTCTTACATGTTGAAAGATTATTTCTAAATCACCAAACACCTTGAGATACTTCACCTTGAGATCAATGGCCTTTTTCAGATGTTGGACTAAGGCTTTGTATTCCGGTGTGCTATTGGTGCATTCAAATTATAAGCAACAAGATATGAGTGTCTTGCATTGTTCATGATCAATCATCATGCATCATGCTCCGACTCCTTCTTGTGTCTTAGAGCTATCAAAGAACATAGACCACATGTTAGAATTTATTTATTTATTAATTGAGCTAAAACCTAAGTTAGTTAATATGTTACAAGTGTCCTTATGTGTTAATGGAAGGAGTTTAGATACTAAATCTGGTTGTACTTCATATGTCTGCGCTTCATAACAACCATGGTCAGTCTCAAAGAAATAATTACCCAAGACAGAATGTGCAAAAATGATAGGTTCGTTCTTACCTTCAAATTCTGTTACAATGTGTTTCATGTGAGCTTCACTTTTTACCCGAATTTGATTTGCTTTTCCTTTGTACAAAAGCCACAACTGGAACCAATTAGTAGAAAAGTAACCTTGCAGTTTGGATGACCCATCCCTGCTTAATAGAAAACTATAAATTTATGGTATGTCAACAACAATGATATCTATAGTTTGATGCACCCTAGGATTGGATGAAATCATAATTAAGGCATCCTTGAGTTCTCCCTTTACTTTAACATCTGTTCTATCCAGCTGTATGATACTAGTTTTATTCATATGCGGGACAATATTGTTACACGTCAAAATTGCTCAGATGGATAAGTGTCACATTGTCCCTATCAATCGTCGTAAGTGTCGCATCTTCCCTACAACTTTCGCAAGTGTCACAAGTTGACCACTAGTGTCACAAACAATGTTCAGGCATGATGCCATGATAACGACACTAAGGAGGCACTTATGACACCTCACATGACTAATTTTAAGGTCAAGAACTGGTCTACTGGAATCAAATAGCTCTTGACACCTGAAAGAGACCCTAAAACACTGATTTGGAGGGGGAACACTCCCCTACTATAGCTGCAGAAGCGTTGGCGCTCCTCTGCCATGTTTCAAGGAGCGTTATAACGCCCCTCAGACCCTTCTGGAGGAGCGCTGCTCATCCTGAGAGCGCTGGCGCTTTCCCAAGGATCACCAGGAGCGCTACAACGCTCTGATGCCCATTTTGGGGGAGCGCTCCCTATTCTGGTTCAGTTGTTAGCCCGTTGAGGAGAATAAGGGGAAGATCATTCGAGATTAGGAGGCAGTTGTGCTAGAATTCTTGGTTTCATCAAAAGATCCTTGATCTAAGGAGAAGGTCCCCAACTGGTTTTAAACATAACTCAAGAGGTTAGGCCCCTCCTAACCTATATAAACAGGCTCTATGATGGTGGAAAGGGGGAGAAGAATTGAACATATGAAACTTATGATCTTGGAGGAAACTGACAGTCAGCCAAAGGAGAGTGATCAGTGAAGCTGCTGTTATCCAGGTTGTAGATCTTTCAGGCAAG
>SNQJ01S0003394.1:51556-70485 GCA_010110895.2 Picea sitchensis | reverse complement strand
GTTCGTGTCTGATGTTACATGAACTTATCATTTAGTGATAGATCTGTTTTCAAGCTAATGTTAGTAGAGTAGGAAGTGGTCGTAGCTTGTTTTGTCCACAGACCTCAGCGAGGAGCAAAAGATTGGAGCGCAACTCGGAGCGTGTAGGGACAAATGTCGATTGAAAGGTACTTATGATATCCTCCCTTCTCATGCATTAGTTTAGATAGATTTGAAAGGAAGTCAGTGTCCACGTTAAGCATTTTTCTGTCTAAGGTTAAGGTCAAGCCTTAGAGGTGATCTGCCTGTCCGCAGGGAGATTTTCGTACAACAAATATTATCTTTTGGCAGACTGAAAAGGGCATAATGTTAGAGGAGACACCTGAATATGCCAAACAATTATGCACATTGAAATTGAAAATTTCATAGGTGAGCATAAAAGGTGGGACTTGTGACTTCAAGTATGCACCTATGCTTGATGTATTTATGGCTGCCATGATTTCTACCTTGTGTATTTCATGTAACTCGTCATTTGGAAGGATTTTGTGAGTAGTAGAAACAATCTTTTTCTGAGCATCATCGGAGTTGAAAGCATCATGTAGTATCTCACGTTGTTATGGCAATGAGAAAATATCAAACACAAAGATGTTGGATTTTGTTATCTTCATATCCTCTATTATATTATAGTCTAGGGAATGTGTGCCTAGGTTGCTCACTGCTTGGCTTGATTTAGGCTCACATGTTTTGTTGTTATTTACTCTTGCATTAAGTTTGGTGTTGTTCCCAATTGAGTTAGATGTACTTGGTTTGTCTGTGTTGGCTGGGACAATTTTTCCTGATTTTCCACTAGTTTTCCGCTGGACTTGATCATTTAGATTTGGGGTAGAAGGGGGAGGAGTAATATCCTTGAGAGGGATCTTGTTGTCTTTAGAAGAAGGGATGTCAGGAGGTTGGCCTTTGTTACACATATTGTAATTCCTTTGAGAATCATCTTTGGTTACTGGATTATCTTCCGCATGGATCTCTTCTATCTTCTCATCATTTATGTCTCGACACTAATCCCAAAAAGACATAGCAGAATTTGAGGGAACTTCTTCAGTATTACCAATTTGAGATTCTACAAGGTGTTCATCATTTAAACTCTGGTAATCCAACAACTGGTTGATCACTAGGGTCATGGAGTTGACCCACTGAGGACAAGTTCATTTCGGGTGATTTTTTCGGTGATAAGAGCAACAATTACCATCGCTGAAGTTGTCTAAGTTTAAGTCCATCTAAGAGGGTTTGGGTGGTCTTGGTGGATTGTCTTGTTTATTAAAGAATGGGCAAAAGATTTGAGGCTTTGATGATCCTTCCTCAATGTTCTTCTTGAGATCTACAACTTCATTTGAGAACTTTTTAACTAATTTCACCACATTATCAATATTTTTTGCCTCCTTTTCGGGTGACTTTGTTAACAAGAAAGGTTTCTTTAAAAATGATTTGATTTCCTTAGGATGTGAGTGATGATCATAAGAGGATAATTCTATTTCCATCATTTTTCCTTCATCGAAATTAAGGGCCAAAGTGTTCTTATTATCCCGTTTGACAAAGTACCTATAGAAGGAATCAAGGTTGTTGTATAATATTCAATGGCTAAGGATTGAGCATGAGATGTATCATTAGTCAAATTAGTCAAGACATTGAGAAACATATGGTTGAAGTCTTTTACCTTTTATCGTTTATCCATATTAATGGATCCTAACTCCTTGTACAAAGATGTAGTTGTTTTACTTTCCCTGAATTTTCTGATAAAAACCCTTTCAAACTCGTCCCAACTTGTTATAGAACCGGGTGGTAAACTGAAATACCATGTAGATGCTCTATCCAGGAAGGTGTAAATAAATAATCTATAGACCATATCTTCATGCTAGACATTCAATAGGTGAGTAGTTAGGAAGAAAATGTTTAAATAGTCTTTTGGCAACCCAGATCTGTCTGGATTGAATTTTGGAAGGATATTGTTTGATTTCCTAGGCATTTCATGTAATGTTCTAGCTAAATTTAAGGCACCTTGGGAAATCCAGCACGTGATTACTATTCTTTGATATCTATGTTCACCCATGATCTATTCTAAATTGATTTTCAGGTTTTCACTTTCAAGGTTATCCTGAGGTTCGACAAGGGTATGTGCGACTTGGCTTAAGGGTACCAAGACTTCTTGTAAAGCAGTTTCAATAAGATCGTCTACGAAGTCAACTAAATATTGGGATGTGTATTGGGTATTTTCACATGGGTTTCTTTCCTTCTCAGAAGCTCAAAGTCTGTTGGAAACTTACCAAGTAACTTTGCGTAAGCACGTGTAATACGACGAGCTTCAAAGAACTCTTCTTGTGGTACTTGGTACCAAGTCTATGAATATGTTTCAGGATTGCCAGAGGAAATTACGAAATTGGGATTCAAGTCTTCATAGGTAATTTATTTTTTGGAATCAATGTGAGGGAACATAGTGGGATTGGGGTTATTTTCTGAAGATCGATTTCGGTTGTGTAGTTCATTTATGTAATCCATAAAAATGGCCCTCCTTCTAGAACCAATTCTGTTGATGGGACATAATTCACATGAAAACAATAAGGGGTACTCCCCGGTACATGGTCGCAACTAGACTATGCACCATTTGGTTTAGGATACCCATCCAAAATTTGGCCCGGTTGTCATTGCTAATTTTTTTTTGTGTTTTACCGGTTGTAGTCTGATCTACTGATGAAGATGGATGGTAAATGGATATGCAATGAAAATATGCAAATGAAGATTTTTTATTGAAAACAAACTAATCTATTTCTAATCTATCCTACCCTATCCTATCTAGGAGCATACTAAGGTAATAGGGTGAGATGTAAATGAAACCAAAATATGGATGAAACCCCCACACATGTAGCTAAAATAGAAGTGAAAAATCAGAAAAATGTGCATACATACGTATAAGTAGAATAGTCTAAATTATATTTCTACATACATTAACAACTCAACAATCTCAGGACTTTAAGATATGAGAAAGAATAATCAAAATTGTAGAATAACATAGAGTGCATAAGATTAGTTGATGCAGGGATTTCCGAGGATCATAAATTTTGACTTCGTTATTCATTTGAGATGAAATTTTATAGGGATTTGTGTCTCGAAGAGTTCACTTCCATGCCGATCTCATCCTTCATATCATACATCGTTTTGACAATTTTCTGGGGCAAAATTCATAAGACCTCAAATTGCAGTTTTAGTGTTTTTACGACAATTTTTAAATTAGTAATTATCAGTTATATCTTAGTTTATGCACCTAATCAGAAAAGTGAGTTGAAAAATAGTGTCTCTCTAGTTATCTTTGAGTTATTGGTCAATTTTAGAATCGTGCAAAAATTTCCTAAAATTAGTTGTTTTTGAAAATCTCATATAGTAGTTATAAGGGGTTGAACTTCCATTGTAATAGTTAGGATGGAGAAGTTATAAAAGAGAGTTATTTTCCATTCTTGTGTGTTTGCATGGTTTTTTAGATCTTGTGAATGAATCCGAGTTTATTGGCTACATCATTTGGTATTAGAGCAGGAATATGGTTGGGAGAGGAAGAGGAAGACCAAGTCTTGCTCATATGCGTAGAGATATGCAAAACCTGTAAAGGCAAGTAACATATCTTACAAACATGTTGGCTAGTCAAAGAATAATATAAAGAGAAGTGTATAATGAGGATATAGACCAAGGATATGTATATCAACATACAGAACATGAAGAATACCAATTAGAGCGCATGACTTTTGAAGAAAGGATGATCAGGGCTCTAGAAGGGAGAAATGATGGGATAAAAATGGAAGTTTTAGAATATGCAGGGAGTCTTAAACTAGAGGAGTTAATAGATTTGATGAACACCATGAAATTATTTTTGAATGGAATCCTATGACAGAGGAAAAGAAGGTGAAATTTGCATGCACCAAGTTGAAGGGTCACACCATGATCTGGTGGGATCATGTGCATAAAGAAAGAACAAAAAAAAGGAAAATATAAAATTAGGACTTGGAATAAGATGGAAAATAAATTGCAAGATTTTGTTTTGCCTTTGGACTATGCCTAGGCCTTTTTTCATAGATTTTATAATTTGAAGCAAAACCTGTTTATCGTGGAGGAACTCACAAATGAGTTTTATCAGTTTTCCATTCACGTGGATCACCAGGAAAATGATGAGCAACTAGTTGCAATGTATGTGAATCGTTTAAAATTTTCTATTCAAGATGAATTGAGCACACATAAGATTAGCAACGTGGAAGAGGCATACCAATTATCCTTAAAGGCCGAGGAAAAAAAAATCGATAATTTTCTCAAAGGAATAGAGGAGCAAGGAGGGGTACATCGTTTGCCTCACGGGGTGGTTTTAACTATGGAAAAGGTGAATCATCCCAAGGAGCTAAGAGATCAGAAGATACTCAACAAGGTAACTTGAATCAACCATGAGGAATATGGTTTTAGAGGGGTAGAGGTTACAATGGTGGAAGAGGAGGACCTTATGTGTGTTTTAGGTGTGGTGTAGGGGGTCATCAAGCATTTGAATGCACAAATTATAACATGTAAGAGCCGAAGCAAGGACAAAAACTCGGTTTAAACTTGGTCCAAGATAAGAATGAAGAAGAAGGAGTTGAATCTGAAGTCCCTCCCAATATGGGGGAGAATCTCATGATACAAAGGTCAATGGTGATTCCCAAAAAAGAGTAAAGAAAGAGTAGCAACAATGAAGATTCTTGGCTTTGAACACATATTTTTTGAACCAAATGCACTTCTGGGGGAAAGGTATGTCAAGTTATTTTGATAGTGGTAGTTGTGAGAATATGGTTTCCAAAGAGATGGTAGATAAGTTGAAATTGTGTTGTAAAACACATCCCCATCCTTACTGATTTGCATGGTTCAAAAAAGGGAATGAAGTCACCATTAATAAAATATGTTTGACCAATTTTTCCATCGGTAAGACTTATAAATATGAATTATGGTGTGATGTCATTATGATGGATGCATATCATGTGTTATTAGAGAGGCCTTGGACATATGACAATAAAGTCATGCATAATGGATAAAAGAATACCTAAACCTTTTGGAAGGATGGATCGAAAGTCATCTTATTGCCCCTTAAGGATGAGGGGAAAGATGAGAATATGTTGCCGGAAAGAGATCTTGTTAAGGAAATGAAGGAAACAAGATTCAACTATGCATTAATAGTGAAAAAAGGAGTCGGGGAAGACATACCAATTCCTACTGAAGTGGACAAGATATTAGAAGAATATGTTGATGTTATCCCTAATTAACTACCTAATGGTATTCCACCAAAGAGGGATATTCAACATCACATTGATCTAATGCCAGGATCATCTTTACCTAATCAGGTCACCTATAGGATGATTCATACACAACATGAAGAGATGAACCGACAAGTGACATAACTTATAAAGAAAGGCGTGGTAAGATAAAACATGAGTCCTTGTGCTGCACTGACATTGTTGACTCCCAAAAAGGACAATATGTGGAGGATGTGCACAGATAACAGAGCAATCAATAAAATTACCATAAAATATTGATTTCTTATACCATGCTTAGACAACACGATGGATGTATTAGCTGGAGCTAAATATTTTAGTAAAATTGATTTGTGAAGTGGATACCACAAGATTAGAATTCGTGAAGGGGATGAATGGAAAACTGCCTTCAAGACTAGGGATGGACTATATGAATGGATGGTGATGCCATTTGGGCTATCCAATGCACCTATTACTTTCATGTGGTTGATGAATATTGTTCTTCAACCTTATATTGGTAAGTTTATTGTCATTTATTTTAATGACATCCTAGTTTTTAGTAAAAACAAAGAAGATCACTTGCAACATTTAAAAATTATATTGGATGCATTAAGAAAACATCATCTTTATGCAAAATTGAGGAAATGTAGGTTCCTGCAAGAAAGCTTGGTATTTCTGCGATTTTTCATCTCAACAGAAGGAGTCAAGATGGATTCAGAGAAGTTCAGAGCAATTTTGGAGTGGCCTAGTCCCATGAGCATAACAAAGGTAAGAAGTTTTCATGGGCTGACCACCTTTTATCAAAAAAATATTTGAAATTTTAGCATTATTCTAGCACCCATAATAGATTGCACTAAATGAAAGACATTCACGTGGACCAATGAAGCTAAGGAAAGTTTAAATTTTCTAAATAAGAAGGTAATTGGGGCACCTATATTAGCCTTACTATATTTTGATAAAGTATTTGAGGTACACTGTGATGCTTCACATGTAGGCATTGGAGCTGTACTTAGCAAAGCAGGTAGACCAATTACATTTTTTAGTGAAAAGTTGAATGAGGTAATAAATAAATACTCCACATATGATGTAGAATTTTATGCAATTGTGAAATCAATGGGACATTTGAGGCATTGTTTAGTGCCGAAGGAGTTTGTGTTATTTACCTATCATATTGCATTAAAATATGTAAACACCCAAAATAAATCAAATAGTAGACATGAAAAACGAGCCTCTTTCTTACAAGGCTACATCTTTTTCATGAATCACAAATTAGGAAAACAAAATCAAGTTGCAAATGATTTGAGTCGGCGCATTGTTCTTTTGACAACCATGGAAAATCAAGTAATCGGGTTTGTTGGATTGAATGATCTCTATGCATCTGATAATGATTTTTGGGATATTTTGGAACAATTGAAGAATCCAGTCACTGGGAACGTGGATCTTATTCAGGGTGAATATTTTATGCAAGATGGATACATGTTCAAAGCAAAACAACTATGCATTCCAATTGGTTCTATGAGAGAAAATATTGTCAGAGAACTTCACAGTAGTGGTTTGGCAGGATATTTTTGGAAAGGAAAAGATGCTAGCCTTAATTGAAGAAAAGTATTACTAGTAAAAGACGAAAAAGTATATAACTAGGCATGTGGCATGGTGTAGGATTTTTCAAATGGCTAAAGGACACTCACAAAACACAGGGTTGTATATGCCATTACTAGTGCCGATAGGCCCATGGATAGATCTTAGCATGGACTTTGTGTTGGGGCTCCCAAACACACAACGAGGTAATGATTATATTTTTGTGGTTGTTGATGGGTTCTCTAAAATGGATCATTTCATTTCTTGCAAGAAAACTTATAGTGATGCATCGAGGGTGGAATAATTGTTTTTTTTTAGAAAATATTAGATTGCACGGGGTTCCAACAACCATTACTTTTGATAGAGATACTCGGTTCTTCGGTCATTTTTGGAAGAATTAATGGAAGAAAATGGGGACTAAATTAAAGTTCAGTAGTGACTATCACCCCCAAACTGATGGGAAAACTTAGATAGTAAATCAATGTTTGGGAAACTGTTACAGAGCATTGTTGGAGAGAATCCCAAGCAGTGGGATTTGGATTTACCTCAAGAATAATTTTCCTACAATAGTTCAATGAATAGTTCTACAGGTAAATCTCCATTTCAGGTTGTTTATGATAGAAATCCTATGGGTGTACTATATTTGGTGCAACTACCACTTGGGGATAGGATAATTGATGATGGGGAAGCATTTGAATAACACATTCAACAATTGCAACAACATGTGAGACAAAAACCGCAGGCTAGTAATGAATAGAAAAAAATTATAAAATATGCTCACTGACGATACCAATTATTCAATCAAGGTTATTTGGTGATGGTTTATTTATGGAAAGAGCAGTTTCCTAGAGGAACCTACCAAAAATTGAAGTATAAGAAAAATGGTCCTTGCAAGATTCTCAAGAAAATTAATGAAAATGCTTATAAGGTTGATTTACCAATTGATATCGATATTTCCCCTGTGTTTAATGTTTCTGGCTTATATATCTTCCATGGGGACGATCTGGGTGATGACAGTGAGGCAGAGGTGGATTGTCAACATGTCATTCCGAGCAAGAAAAAAGAAAATATTGCACATATTTTAGATAAGAATACCCTTCATACTCGACAAGGCCAATACAACTGATATCTGGTCTAGTGGGAAGGTGTAACACCAACAAAGAGTACATGGATGATATAGGGGGACTTGATGAACCTAGATCCCATTAAGTGGCAGTAGTTTGAAGACAATAACTTGCAGGAGTTGTGTTCCTTTCAACAAGAGGACAATGATGCAAGGATTTCCGAGGGTCATAACTTTTGACTCGGTTATCTGTTTGGGCTGAAATTTTACAAGAAGTTGTGTCTCGAAGAGTTCACTTTAGATAGGACATTGTTTCAACACTTTTCCAGGGCCAAATTCCTTCATATAAGGCCTCAAATTGGGGTTTTAGTGTTTTTACAAGAATTTTTAAATTAGTAATTATAATTTATCTCTTAGTTTATGCACCTAATCAGAAAAGAGAGTTGACAAATAATGTCACTCTAGTTATCTTTGAGTTATTGGTAAGTTTTAGAGTCATGCGAGAATTTCCTAAAATTAGTTGTTTTTCTAAAATTTGTCGTTTTCAAAAATCTCATATAGTAGTTATAAGGGGTTGAACTTCCATTGTAATAGTTAGGATGGAGAAGGAATAAAAAAGAGTTATTTTCCATTATCATTTGGTTGCATGGTTTTTTAGATCTCGTGAATGAATTAGAGTTTATTGGCTACATCATTAGTCCATAGGAAAACAAGCATTCTTACAGTCCATGTGAATAGCATACATCCCACTTGAAGTAGTTCACAACAAAGAAAACTTCACAAGTAATTTTTCTTTCTTGCAGAAGAAAGGCCCTCGGGGTGTCTCAATATTCATTAACAAAGTATAAGTTGTTGAATTAGTTCTTGGATCTATACTGTGTTTGAATAACCTCTACAAAATGGGCATCTCCCCCCTTTTATACAATAATTTGTAACTCATGAGTGACTCTTTGTATTCTTCTTTAAAGAAGCCATTACAAAAAGTGTTAATTTTCCTCTTTCCTAGTGACAAGTGTACAATGAAGAAAAAATTGAATTTGGTTGAGAAAAAAAAATGAAAGGTAGGTAATAACAATTTTTTTATTGCTATTTTGTCTGTATTCAAGAACTTTTTCCCCTAAGGTATGCTATCCACAATTCTATCTGATCATACAAAGATTTGATTCTATGGTATGATAGTTCTTCCAATGTTGCATTATGTATAGCTATCTTTGAGGGTGCTCATATCCTTTAAAAATGTTTCCATGAAATATTGTATCATGGTATGCAATTTGATGGGCTATAGCAGATGCTTCTATATCATATCCGTGGTAATTTTGGTGGTTGCTTTGACCACTGATCTTCTATGATTTGTGCTATCGTGCACTTTATCTACCAATTCTTTCATGACCATATTTTTATCAAGCTCATCTAATTGGGGTAGTTATATGCCTTTATTTAACTCCTACATGACCTTGTGTAGTTTAAAGCATACAACCATTGATTTGGTGACCTCTTTATCTTCTCTTTTCTCAGCATGTTGGAAACAATCTAGTGAATACAAATATGTCTTCCTCTCTGAGGTTGATGGTCAATATAGCTTAGCTAGTGCATCAGGATTCTTTGTAATCCACATGTCAATATCATTGTTTCCTTCTCGGATCATGTTGAACTGAGTATTTTTTGCTTGTATTTGACTATTTTTCTCTATGATTGTGGCATATTCTTGTTGGAAGAGGTGTAAGTGAGCATATATGTCTATAATGGCCTCTTCTATTTCTTTCCTAACTTTCTCAACACTGGCTTTGAAACTCTGCATACTGCTTTCATCAACTCTTACTTGCTAGAGTCTTTCTTCTAGCTACCTGATTCTTTCCTCTTTCTCCTGATTTTTCCAGCACAACCTTCTAATATTGTCTTCATTGGAACTCATGAATGTGGTGCTATCTATGGGGGTAGCTATGGGATTTTCCCTAACATCCCTTGTTATAAGGACTTGTGTGAGGATCGAAATTGTCATCCCTTGATTTGTTAGCACTTTCTTCACTTGTTTTTGCATGATCTTCCCAGTCTTGTTGTCATAAGTGAATCTTCTTAGATTTAGGACTTCACCCACTTGAAATGGGGCCCAGAGTCCTAGTCCTGGATTTTCTAATGGTTCCTTTGTGCTGGTTTCCATTGTTGACACTTCTTGGATATCAATATCCATTAGTTCCATGCCATCATCTCTCGTGTCAGCACCTTTGTTTCGTCTCTCTTCACCACCCCCTTTCTTCATTGCTTCTTTGGTTGCCTTTTCTGGAACTTTTCTTCCTTTTGTTGCTTCTTTTTCTGCTATCTCTTTCTTCTCAATCTCCTTTAATGCTACTTATTTTGCTTCTACCTCAGCCTTGTATTTATTTGCTTCAATCTTTCACTTTTTCTTAGAAGCATCATTCTTCTTCTTAGATACTTTTTCTTTATCTCTCCTTTTATTTTTTTTGGGGGATTTCTCTTCTTATGTGGAAACTAAATGTATAGAGATGGAAGGGGTGGATGACCTCTCCATTGCTTCTTCTATTTCTTTCCTTTTCGATTCTTTCATTTCCTTTTCTTCATCTGCGATTCTACCTATGGGTTGGCCTAATCTGTTGAATATAATGTCATCATAAGTACGTGCATTGCGATGCACTTCTTCTTCATCCCAGAGGTCTGTTCTGTATTCCCATTGAATGCCTATCTTGTTGCAATAATATTCTATGACCCCTTTTGGTTCATGTATTCTAAATCTTTCTTCTCCAAAGTGATAAGAAAGTAGGGTATTCACTTCTTCATGTGATTGTTTGGTATTTGAGAAAAAGTAATTGTCGATGTAGAGTGGTAATGGTGGTCATATAGCCTTATTGGCTCAATATAGAGTTCCTCCCACTCCGATACTTCTTGGTGAACCAACCTATCTAGCACGAACCGTGGGAGAAGGTGACGATATTTAATGGAACCATATATTCTGATGTAAGTACCATGTTATCAGAGGAACCAATCCCCAATTATCATGATCATTGCATTTGGTTTGTCTGTCATGCATGGAGGAGGTGTGAAGAATATGAACACATATAAGGGGGCCATGAAACTTTCACACACTTTCTGTTATTATGTCCAGTATTTATGCTCCTAGAGAACTTTGTAATAGATGTGGATTGGTTGGTCTGAAGTTTTCCACCTCCATTCCATTTTTAGGTACCAATGAGTCACATACATAATGTCCAAAAGGTACGAGGACATGTGAAAACTAGGGAAGCTCCCTGGTTGGGATTTTGAGACAACTGTGATAAATTCTACTAGATTGGCAGACAATATTCCATCCCAGTTGAATGATGCTCCCTTGTCTGCACAATAGTAGATTAAAGGTAGGTACAACAAAGAGAATTGGGACGCGTCTTGTTCTCCATAGAGTCGGCATAACATGGCTACCATGTATTGGTATGGATTCCTTAAGGAAGTTGTGGGGTAGCCTCCTTTAAGTCTATTTTTGAATTGATTTTCCGGTTGTACCACTTGGGGCACAATCCCTTAGCAGTGTGCTTGAAATTAGCAAGCAGATTGTTGTCCAGCTTCTTCATTCCTTTTTCAATATGATAATATTTTGCTAAGTCTCTAGGATGGAAATATGTTATTAGCTCTCCTATAGCATTGCATATGTGTCTATTTCTTAGGTCTATATGTTTTAGGATCCAAGAGATTGCATTGACGTATGAAAAAAAAACAACACAAGCTACAGCTTTGAATATCCATGATTTTCTGATATTTTTGAAGACTCTTAATTCATCCTTATCCTCGACGTCAATGATGTAGTTTTTCTTCTTGTACATTTGGTATACTTTGCCTCATTTGAGTGTTTCTCCTTATGTTTCTAGGACACCATCGGTGTCATCATTAATGGTCTCGGCTATCTCTGGTTCATATTCAATCCATTTTCTAGTGCCAAAAGCTTCAATGGAAACTGTCTTGCTAGCCACTTTATTTTTTGGAGACATGTATGTACCTGCAAAGTGACAAACAAATATACTGTGAGAGAAAATATTATAACTAATATATGGATTTGGAAAGAAATTGTTTAATTCTTTCATAGTCCATACTTGAGGGATCACTGGTGCTAATGCTAGGTGGAAAGTGATCATCCAAAGATGAAAGCATAATAGTAGGCATGGTGAGTAATTTGGTGAAGATTGTGGAAGAAACTGACTCAAAACATGCCCAAAATGTAAAATTGGAGGGTTTTATGTTAACTCCTTCGATGTAAATCGTAGGAGTTGTTAACAAGTTCTCCGATGACAGTCAGGGGAGTTGGTATTAAGGACTCCAAAACATCGGTAGAATTGGTGTGAAGTTTTTCGAGCTAAGGATTTACTAAAGAAAATTGGTGAAGTTAAGATCAACTCCTTCGATGTAAATCATAGGAGTTGTTAACAAGTGTTATAATGTACATCTTCATAGTTAACTAGAAAGTATTTGATATTTCATTGGAAAAGTTGAATTTAAAATCTTCGATATGCATCGATATGGTTGACTAGAAAGTCATCGACAAGGGTTAATCGACGAAGTTAGTTCTAACTCCTTCAATGCATCGGAGGAGTTAGTATGAACTCATGCGATGAGTCTAAGGATTTAGCGAGAAAAGACCTGATAAGACTTGGGAAATTGAATAAATTGGGGCTAACTTCCCCACAATCAATCGATGAGGCTAGAGGTAACCTTGTTGACATTTCTATTTTTAAAGGTGATATTTAACCTGAGTTTGTATTGCAAATATTTTGTTTAGGAAAATAAAGGGGGGGAAATGACCCTACCAACATCATAATTTTTTTTTTTGGGTAAGATATAGAAGCTTGAGAGAAAGGTTTAGGAACAAGACATGGGATTGTCATTGATGGTTTTCGGCGATGGTTTAACTTAGAGGGGGACGTAACAATTTAATGACTTGACAGAGTAATCAGTGTGAGGTCTTGATAGAGGCAGGGGTGACAAAGGTTTTCGTAATGGTTATGGGGATAAAAAACAGGGGCTTTGAGGGTGATAAATGAATAAAATGGCAATAAAACTTAGCCCTAGCGTGGGAAAACCCTAACCCTAGATAGACAAAGAAACAGGGAGAGGGATCAAGAGACTACCTGTAGTTTGTGGAAACATGGACGATTGTGACTGATTGATGATTCCTTGGTTGGGGCTCAACAAACTTTTTCTTAGGGAGTATCTTCTTCTCCTTGGCGTTTGGTGAGATAGCAGAAAAAGGGGAAGCAACATATTTATAAGTTAGGTGAAGTTAGCATTGAATGTGGGTAGGTGTCATTTAAAATTGATAATGTTGAGGTTAATTCCTCCAATGTAAATAAGAGTACTTAATGGGAATTCCTTCGATATGCATTGAAGGACTTAGCATGAAGTGAATCAAAGTATATCCGAGCGGATGGAGACAAATCCTCCGATGAAATCAGAGGAGTTGGAGATAACTTCTCCAGTTTCATAGGAGTTGTAACTAAATTATGCATTTGAAAGGTCACTCAAAGGGAAAGAAAGGAACTTGGTAGAGCTCATTGACAAAGTTATGAGAAACTCCTTCTATGTTCATCAAAGGAGTTGAAGGTAAGTCCTCTGATGTGCATCGGAGGAGTTCTGATCAACTTTGTTGAAAAACATTCCGATCAACTTTGCTGAAAAACCAAAGGAATTCATGTTTGAAAGAATTTTTTAAGTGTTTTTTTTAGAAATTTAATTGAGGGAAGTGAAAATTGAAGGATGAGCTTGAGATCTAACTAAAGAAGCTACTGGAGGAGCTTATCAAAGTAAAAAATTCAAGGGGCTCCATTTCTTGAAATAAATTTACAAATGGATTACAAGGAAAATGGAGGGTTGTAGTTCCTGGCACAACATGGTGGTTTATATTTTCTGTTCTTGTTCTAAGTCTATATTACTTGAAATTGTTTGGTTGTGATTAAGGGTATCAACATAGATGCTAGTTTCATCTAGTGAATCGTCATTTATTGAGTCCTCAACACACCCTTAAAATTTACAATTTTTGGGTCCTACTTTCTCTTTAATCATTTTACATCTTTTTCTTTTTGGATTTACATAGGTTGCATATTTATCCTTTGTTAAGTTTGTGATATTTTTCCCTTTGTTTTATTTGCATTTAAAATCTTCAGAAACTCCAATAAAAAAAAGACTCTTATGTTTGCATAAAAGGGGGGAAAATGAAATCATTTAAAATGAGTCAAAAAGAGCATAAAATCAAGGTTTTCAAAAGCTTTGATGAAGTCATCGAGATCGGGGAAAAATAGAATGGATCAACACACTCGAAATCCCGATCCAGATGAAGGATTAAAGGAATTTTTGATGAAATCTTCGGTGTCGGGGGGAAACTCCAACAAAGTTCCAATGAGTCATGTATTCTATCGATCGTTGATGGACCATCGACATCGGCCGAAACCATATGGGTCCAGAGTGAAGTATAACACAACTCCCTGATCACTGATGGATTATGAAACATCGAAAATCTCTCCCAAATGTTCAATCATGAATGAAGGTGAATCTTGGTCGTCGATGCTTACCACTCATGTAGTGTTGTTTGATGGCCAAGACAACTAACACATCTCTTTCCATATCATCACTTGTGACCACATCACCTCCCACATCGTTATTCGTACCATCCATGTCACTTGCCATGTTAGCTTACATGTCACCTTTAATAATACATTTCTTCCACATCATATGTCATGTCATTTGACACATTAACCTACCACTTTATTGACCAGACACTGCCACATCACTTTCAGTACCTACCATGTCGACTACCACAAAAAATTACCACGTCTTCTTTTGCACTACCTACCTTCCACATCTCCTGACATGTCAAACACCACGACATCTACCATGTCATCACTGTATATACTTCTCTTATTATCATTGGTGGTCAGAGGTTTTGGTTGAATGTTTAATGAGTAGGCACTATTCTCCACCGACGCAAATGAACCCATTGGGCATTGGCTAGATCGATTAGCCTATAAAAGTTCTACACAAAATTTTGTCTCTGATCGCCAATGAACTCATCGACATCGGTCATGATCAAACCAACATACAAAATAACATGGAAACTACTCAATGTCGATGATATTTTTTCTGGAAAACCAATTTCATTCATCCAATCATGAGAACAAATAAATCCAAACTGTTGAAATCTTAACTCATGCCTTACTTGTTCCTAGTAGTTTTATTGAGTTCCACATCATGCGACATATCGACAAACTATGAACCAATCGAGTGTTGACACATCACTTGTTTTCATTTTCCTTTCCATGTCAGACATCCAATCATCAAGACACATATGATTTCCATGTCATCAGATGGTATCATGTCTGAGCACACCAAAAGAAACAAGTTTGAAAAGCACCGATGAAACAATTTTCCACAATGAATCCTAACCAGCAAATCACCAACAAGAATAGATCCTGACCATAGATCCTCATACATAAATTGTGCTAAATAATGCCATGTTTTTTCTTGAGCGCAATAAACGTCTAAAAAGTCTTCGATGAGAGAAGAACTTGTTTTCGTATTTTTGCAATAAATTTTGATCCCGAACTCCATTTGAGACATGACTTATACCATTGTAAAGGTATCATTTATATATACAACTTTGTAATTATAACTTTTATGTTATTCAACATCATTTGTTTATGGTTTTTAAAATAAAACTGCAACATGTAAAATTCTTATGGTATTTTCATGAAAACTTTTGATTCCAATACCCATTTTGAGAATTCCTTATATCATTTGAAATGTATCTTCTGTTGGAATACTGAGAGGGGGGGTGAATTAGTATGATATTTTTTCTTTCTTTAAACACAATATAAAATTTCAATAGTTTATCATTAGCCTTCAATATATCATCAATACCATAATTCGGTGCATAAACAACACATAAACATAGAACTCCAAAATTTTACATGGAAACCCAATGCGGAAAAAAACCACATAATAATTTTATTATTTATCAAAGAGTACATTCATTGGAAGCACCAAATTCCTATTTCTCCATCTACAACTGGAAGGAGACTCCAACCCCCTATTTACAGGTTGCAACCTAAAGGAAGCTCCAACTCCCTAATTACCGACTCCAATTAGAAGGATGATTCAAACCCCTTTCCTTGCCTCGTCAAACCATCCTGAAATATAAATGTAGACCAATCTATCACTACCTCTGTCACTATAACTGATAACCTGTTGTTGCTTCTATTTTTGATACTTCTGTTGTTGTTACTAATTTTGATATCTCATCAAGACTGCAACCACACATACCTCATACCAAGATCCACAAGAGAGTTTTCCAAATCAAATGCTTATGAATCACTAAGACATATCTATTCCCAATTTCTTCAGAATACACACCTTAACATACACAGGAAAACATACATTCAATCTGTAGTTGACCTAGGTTTTAGATCTATGATATACAACAATTTTTCTTCATAGGTCTGCGACCTATACACAGCATGCTCGTGGATGTCCATGATTTTCCCACTACAACTCAAAGATTTTCGTGCTTTTCCTCCTGAAACTCGTAGATTTATGCAAGGAACCTGGATCTGTAACTTTTACTCTATACGCTTGGCTCTTGCAAACTTCTTCCTTCAGTGGAATTCACTAACCTCCTCTCACTACTTCATATCTTCCAATTAGTATTCACAGAAGTGAATTCAATTGACTCTTCTTTGTGTTTTAATGAGGATATCATGATGACATGCAACTTGTTAACTTATGTTTACACTTGCTTTAATTCGACATGCAACTTGTTAACTTATGTTTACAACTACTTTACTTCGACATGAAACTTGATAACTTATGTTCAAGGGTTGACATCAATGACAACCAATCTTTCAACAACTAATCTTTCAACATATTTAAGAGATATAATTTTTGTTTTGTAATTTTTTATTGATTTGGCATGGTTTGTTTCAAGTTTGCAAAATAAAGGAAATTAGGCTCAAAGAAGTGACTTGCATATGAAATTTTAAAATAAATTAATTGTTTTATCTGATAAATTTGTCATGAAAATATATTTTTATTCCTAATATACATTTTTTATGATCTAGATACATGCAAGGGGAATCATATAGCATGCTGAGAATAATGTCAATGTTGTATGTTGCAAACTAGTAGATTTCTAGTAGCTTACAAACACAAGCATGAGAACAAAGTTGGAAGAATTGTTGATTGGGTGCATGGACATTCTAATTTTAGAAGTGGATGATCATTGAAGATCGAATAACAACTCAGATAGCGTTCATTGTGCCTAAATAAATAAACAAAATCAAATTGAAGATGCATGTATGAGGTTGCTAAAGTAAGAACAATGGGTTGAATTATTTAATCAAGGAAAGATTTATGAGGTTGAGCATGCATGAGTTGAAGTCGACCGTTAATTGGATATGTGGCTAAAGGCACAGACTTTTGCATGGACGATTTATAAATAATTTTGTTCAATATAGATGCAAATTAAATGAGGAGCTTGCATGACTTTTAATAAAGTCAATTTTATTTTTATTCCAGAACTAAATTAGTTTTTATCGTATAAATAAAGAGATCGACCGCTTAGTAAAGGGTCTTGGATCTATGGAACTATTTTCAAGAGATTTTTTTATCTCTAGAGGGATTTCAAGAGGATTGTAAGAAAAGGACTATTTCAAGGCTCAATTCAGAAAGTCTTTGGAGTCAAGACATTTCAGTTTGCTGAATTTCTGTGTATTATTTCATTTTTTGTGGATTATTCAGCCTTTTAAATTAATTTCACGGGCACCTAGTAAAGATTTCAATTATGATAAGTTATCTTGTGTGATTATATAAATCATCAGGTGTTATCTTCAATGTTTCTTTATTAATCAGTTTCTCACTTTATTTTTGTAATATTGGTTTTGTTATTTAATACATTAATCATTGTAGAATTATTTCGATAATCGTTGATGGAGTAGATGGAAAATTGTTGTGTGTTTTTCTGGGAGTATCTTGTTAGATATATCTTTCTGCAGAATTATTTATTAGAAAAACAAATTACAGTTGCAAGGTTATTTCCAGCCACTGTTTCGAAGAGTTATCTCTTTGGAACAAAGGGTTTCATTTTTCTACATTTATGTTTCCTGAAGGTGACCATGTAGTAATGCTTCTTAGTAGAATTATTTCTTAGAGTTCTCAAAGTTATCAGTTAATTTCATTGATTGTTTCTATAGGTTATCCTTAACAAATGCTTACTCAAACCCTTTCACTTATTTCTCTTCTATAGTATATAGAAATCAAACATAAAAGAACACAAGAACAAAAGAGAGGAACCCAACAATTTTTAAATCCCATCGAAAAGGTTGTTGGGCCACTAATCCGGAGAATCACACCATTACAAATGAAGAAGATTATAATTGGGCCTCATCTTTGGGTGTGTTTCCTATTGTTGAATCAAAGGGAATTCATCCCCCTCAACACTATTAGGGAGCGTAAATTTAGAAAACATGAGGATTCAGTTGTGCTTAATATTATTAAGAATATGAATGAACAATTGTCAACCATTGGCATAAATTATTACCATGATAATGATGATGGTGGGTTGTCTTTTGATGAGCTAGGAAATTCACATTCACATGTAGATTATTGTCCTTTCTGTCATGAAAACCATGATCCAAAATAATGCCTTAATTATCAGAGGCTTTTGGATTTGACTGTTGATGCATGGTAGCACCGAACATGTATTTTCGTGCAGGTTTATGTGTCTAGATGCGTGGAAACCATCCAAAGCCTTCTATCCTTGAATTTACTTTAATTAAAGGAATTATTAAAGTAAAGCGGTTTTATTAATTTGTTGAGCTATTTATTTAAATGCTAAAAGTAATCAACATTTAATATTAGCCATTGACGCCCCCGGGGGGCAGCTCAATTGGCAAGTGCCGTGAAAATGAAGTTCCATGAGGTTTCGAGTTCAATTCCCCCCGACTTACCTTGTGTGCCGC
>SNQJ01S0003394.1:0-44867 GCA_010110895.2 Picea sitchensis | reverse complement strand
CTTCAATACAATCCGCCAATGGTGCAAGTCTACATCATGTGAATAAATGAGTTGAGGTCAAACACGATGAGACATCGTTTGATCACTGGTCATTGAGATATACCGTTAACAAACACGAGACAACCTACCAATGATGAAAGTATGTATCAAGGCACTGAGTACATCTCTACAAATGTGAATAAAGGAGCTGGTGTTGAACACTTGAGAGATCCATTGATTAGGAGACATTGATGTATTCCCATCTGTCGATGGTGAGAGAGCCTGCCACTAATGAATGTAAGACTCAAGGTACTCATAACAATCTACGTCTTGTATCCAAAATACATGAGTTGAAGTCGATGGAAAGATACCCGCTAAAAGGAGAGCATTAAGACATCTCTCATCAGTCAGCATGAGGAACAAAGGAAGAGCTTCATGATTTGGTGGAGATCGGACAAAGAACATGTTCATGAACCAATGACCTTGTGCGTATTTCACATGTGCCAAATGCAAGCAGTACATGAAAAAGACCCTCTGAATAGCAACCAATGATGAAAATTGCTGACAAAGGTGAGGAAACCACCAATAAGGCTAATGGCATCCAAGACACTGCACGAATCCCAAAGTGTGAATAGATGTATTGTCGTTGAACACAAGGGAAGCCACCCAGTCAACGACCCATGATGAAATGTCGATTGCTGGGTTCAAGGTGACCTACCAATGATGAAAGTAGGGCCAGGGTGCATCATAAGACCAAAGTATCATGTGATTCTAAGACAAACTGAGGGTATGGACGACATGCAAAGTCAAGATTTCTGAGGAGTAGCCGACACAGGTTGATAGACTTCCTTTGAACAAGAGCATGAGACATATGGTGGACTACGACAACATAAACTTAATGATGTGAAAACTAGATGCATGAAGCATCCATAATGTTCTCTATAGTGACTGGAAGATTAACCAGTCGATAGAGAAAATTCTGTAACGAGATCAGCTTCCTAAGGCCATGCTAGACCCAAAATTATGATGACGCAAGGACTCAATAAATTTGTGCTCTGTTCAAAGGCGACACGACTGCTGCCAATTACAATATAGTACTCCCTTCTTGCCCATCTTTTTTTTTTTTTCATAACAAGTGAATGTTATGATACAGAGGAGGGAACAAGTGTCACAAGTAAGAAAAACTAGTTCCAGTAGTGGAATGTACCTATGCTCAATGCAAATAAATGCATGCAGGAGATGGACACTCGGGGTGATGTTCCTTCTAGGGTATAGGGTGTCAAATTGCGAAGGATGTAAACAAGGCTCTGCTTGGTTAAGGATGCAAACTGCTTGAGCCACGGTTTATAACGCAAAGCGAGAACCGACTAAAGGCTCAATACTGCAAGCAAGGGCATGAGATGCAATCACAATTTAACGCCAAAAAATGTCATTTTTTATATCTTTTAGTCTACTTGGTGTGAAAAAGGGGTAAACTTGTGCCAAATAGACATCTCTTCAAATCCAATTTACGAGTGTGAAAAAGACAAGTTCACTCAGAGATATTTTCCATTTTTGATAGCGAATCGGAAAAGAGCTTAACTAAGACTCATGATCTTTCAAATCCAATTTTAACGAGTGTGAAAGGGACAAATCACTTGGCAATCTTTTCAATTTTTAATAATGAGTCGGAAAAGAGCTTAACTAAGACTCTTGTTTTGGGAGTCTGTGGGTAATATGGCCGCGTGTGCATGAATGATAAATGAGGCTCATTGTAAAGTCATGTATCAAATTCTAATGGACTCCCAGTCCTAAGTAAAAATCTCAGCATGGGCACCAAATGAAAAATAGGTTCTAACTAGGGTACCCATGTTTCATAAGTCTCTACCATTTATTAATGATGCTATGACATATGGAGGTTAATGCGTCGCAATAAATGGGTTCGTACCTAAGGCGTAAAAAGTGGTAATTGAAGTATAATGCAAAACTGCGCGATGTGGTGAATACCTATCCTATATGTTAGGCTATGAATATACATGCCTGAGGAGACGAACGGTCAACCATGACATTAAAATCTATAAGAAAATTGAGTCGAAACTACAAAAACCAGCTTAAAACCATTTTTGAATTAGTCCATAGACAAAATAATAGCATAAAACTATATCAAATGGGTAAAAATGTTTTATAAATAGTAATAAAATCAAAATTTACTATGTTATTTTCATTTTCACCCAAAATAGTGTAATTTGGACTAACATACCTCCAGAATTCAAACGACGATCATGGAAGCAATAGGCAATAGAATCGCAAACCGTCTAGTCCAGATAACTCTTCATCCCATCCTCTTCAAATTCAATGGTTTACAATTTTGAATTAAGCTCCATTTTTTTAGTTTTTAAGGGCGCAAATTGGGTTTTTCGGTATACACGGGTTTCTACTAATATGTCGCGTATACTACCAGATATACACCCCTGTGTGAACTACATGGAGCATATATCAGGCCCTACCCATGACTGTTCTTGGATAACCCGCGTATACGTGCGCAAAATGGCAAAAAATAAGCTTCTAACTCAAAAATTGATTTGGTTTTTATAGGATGGTGTTGGAGTGGAGGGAGAGAGAGCATGAGGAGGTAGATGTAGTAGTGGAAAGGGATCTGGTGGCTCAAGCGGCATTAAAAATATGTGGTCTATACAAGTTTTGAGCTCTCAAAGGAATGAGGGCCCAAGTGAGGTTATTGGAAATGCTGGTGGGCTATTGGGATCCAAATAGCAAGAGATTTATCCTTGATGGACAACCATTAAGGATCGAGGTAGAGGAAATATACTTCTTGACAATACTTTCACGCTGAGGAGAGGTCGTGGATCTCAAGTCACATAGGGCCATCAGTGGGATGAAGGTCAAAGAATAATCGAGGCCCACTATGTTGCAGGGACTCCCATGGTGGGAAGTCAAATCCCTATCCGTGCTATAGGTAACCTTAGCTTGAAGATTATTGTGCTCATGCTTACCAGGATCATAGGGTCAGCCTCACTGCATCAAGCATCGAGACTACTTATGTTTTATGCACTAGAGTGTGTGAGACCTACCATGTACGATTGGTGTACCTCACTGCTGACCAATATGAAAGGTCAACTGACAGAGTGCAAGCAGGGGGCAAAGAGAAACTTTGGGTTTTCCTCTATCCTTTGTAGTTTCTTTTTCGAGCGGATCCCAAGCCTGGGACCCAGAGTGGAGATCATTCCTAGAGGGCCACGTGATCCAGCTATGGCGCGATGGATCGAGGTCATGAGATGGCAGGGGGGAGGTAGGGTGGTGACACCCTGCAACGATGATTTTTTCTTCTGGTGGAGGAGACAAATCATATCTCTAGATGACTATCCCTATGCGGGAATTGATTTTAGAGGTGATCCTGATATGCCACTTCCACCAAGAGCCTCCTACGACGCCATAGGTAAACAATGTTTTTTATATATTTCATTTTTTATATTTTTGTATTTAAAAGAACAATTTTTTTTTTTTTGGATGGTGTTTTTAAATATTAACTTGATACTTGTGTGGTTGCAGACGCGGGTCCACAATGGATAGATGGATTCCTATGACATAGGTGGAGGCACTAGGGAGACGAGGCAGTGGGAGGAGAGGCAGAGAGAGTCCTTCAGAACATCCAGGGCAACCTGTCGTGTTTGACACAGAGGATTCCTATGGTTCAGGTGGAGGATCTACCTGAAGCCATGCATAGGTAGTTGTCGGTGTACCTAGAGCATGGGTAATACTCTTCCAGTGTCTCACAAATGATGTGGTTTTCCATCACGAGACTCATCTGGCGCCACAAGCGTATATGTCATGGGACATGTATATCGACTGTATATGTATTTTTGAGGGTTTTAGACCCAATTTTGTAATATAAAACACCATATTTTTTGGAAATATATAAAGAGGGATCTTCAGCTATACTTATATCTTACAATGTGTACATTGATTTAATGGTTTTATTTGTTTTATTAATGTGATAAATGCCAATTCAAAACATAATTAGCGTAAGCATCAGATACATGATTAGACCTTCTAGGAATGTGAAAGTACGTAATAAACTCAAATTGTCGTTCTAAAAGATGTACCCGTAGGAATCGATAGAGTAACGTCAAATCACGCACATGGTAACGACCGTTCAATGGGCATACGACTAATTGAGAATCCGGATGCACCTCTATAGAGAAAATACCATGTGAGATAACATCACGCAATAATTCTATGACAACGTTGTATTCGACCACATTATTCGTGGATGGCCCTAAGCATACGCCACCTAAAGACACCAGCAGACCCTCGTGTGAGTAAATAACCCTAGCGGAGGAAGCTAAGTTCTGTGTATGATGACTGGCTCCGTCTGTGAATCCTAAGACCAAAGACTCCGTTGACATCTGCCAACAAAAGGGAAAACTCGATAAGCAAGCCAAAGACAAAAAGGAGGAAAAGATGTATATGCACTGATATTTACGTTAGTATAAAAAGGGTTTTTCCCAAGCCCAGGGCTCAAGCGTAATACCTTTTTAAGTAGAGCCCATTTCTGGGCTCAACCAATTTATTCCCTTCATAATCATCCAACTCGTAGGCTCCTTTTTCTAGAACACGTCGCACTATATAAGGACCGTGCCTCATGGGTTTAAATTTGCCTGCCCCTAGTGGTTCTTTGGCTTGGTCATACAAGAGGACCAAGTCACCCTCAACATAAAACCGGGGACAAAAAAACTTATCATACTGAACCTTGACACATTTCTTGTTTCCCTTGATAGCCATAAAGGCGTCCCGATGCTGCTCGTCAAGACTCTCTAGGTGTACAAGGTGTCGCTCTAAATCCGAAGTGTCAGGTAGGAGCTCAACTGCCAACTTGAGAGAAGGGATTTCGCATTCAATGGGAAGTATCAAATCCACATTGTGTACTAACTGAAAAGGAGAAAAACCGGTGGCAGTCTTAATTGAGGTTCAGTATGCCCAAAGTGCGGGATATAACATGATGTGCCAGTTGGAATTGCTCCGACTGACAATATTTTGCAAGATGGTCTTGAGAGACTTATTGACGGCCTCTACTTGCCCATTTTCCTGGGGGTAATAAGGAGACGAGTGATCATGTTTAAACCCCATCTTAGACGCTAGTTCTATCATCATTTCATTTTGAAAATGACTGCCATGATCAGTGACAATCTTACTTGAGATACCGAACCGGGCGATAATTTGGTTGAATACGAAAAAAGCTACAGTCTTCCAATCAGATTTCACAGTAGGCATGGCTTCGACCCACTTGGTGAAGTATTCGACAACCATGATAATGTGTTAATGCCCCCCAGCTGAAGTTGGGTTGCAATCAATGAAATCTACGCCTCACTTGGTGAAGGGAATGACGATAATGACTAGGTGGAGAGGGGTTGGGTGCGAGCTCATTTTTCGAGTGAACACCTGGCAGGGGTGACACTTCTTAACCGCTTTAAAACAATATTTAAATATGGTGGGCAAGAAGTAACTGACTCACAATATTTTTTGGGTTGTTGCAAGCCCGGATAGATGACCACCACAAGCCCCTTTGTGGCAATCATTAAGGACTAACTCGGCTTCCTTGTGAGTTAAGAAATGAAGAAAGATACTATCTATTCCGCGATGATACAAAGTGTCATCGACGATTGTATACTTTTTGTCTTGGTATCTAACACGTCGTCGATCATCTCACGAGAGATGTTGAGTGAACTTCAAGGTTTGAAGATATAAAACAATATATCCATAACAGGGGTCGAACGACGAGACGAGGAAAATGTGTTTAGCTGCAAATGAATCGACATGAATAACATCTTCGTCTAATCGTGGGAAATTGGATATTAACTTTGCATAAACTAGTGATTTCTTAGACTTGGCCGAAGCAAATTCGAGATCAAATTCTTGTAAGATGACAATCCATTTATTATATTTTCCGCCTATGATACGTCTAGTGAGGACATATTGAAATGGATTAACATCGACAACCATAGTAGTTTTGCAAAGCAATATATAGTCTCGTAAACGATGGACTGCGTGGACGACATCCAGAGCTAGCTTTTCAACGTGTGAGTAATTACATTAAGGACTGACTAAATTTTGACTAAGATAGTAGATGACGTGCTCGCATAGCTCATCATCCTCCTGAACTAGAACCATACCGATGGTCTCTTCAGACGCGACGATATACACCAAGTAATGTCTACTGTAATCAAGATATTTCAACAAAGGGGTCGATACCAAGGCTTTCTTTAAAGCCTCAAAATACTGTTGGGCTCGCTCATCCCAGATAAACGGGGTGTCTTTCTTCAATAGGTGCATGAAACCCTTAGTGATATTGGCATAATTCACAATAAACCGACACAAAAAGTTAGCTTTCCCCTATAAACCTTGAAGCTGTCTAATCATGCACGGGGGAGGCAACTGAAGAATTTCCTCAACCTTAAGCGGATCTACCATGATCCCTGTCTCGGAGACTAAGAATCCTAAGAGATGGCCAGATATAATGCAAAATATGCATTTATGAGGACTGAGTCAGACTCTATAGTAGCGACATATTTCAAAAACCAGTCGAAGGTGTGTAACATGATCCACTCTCTTGCGAGAGTGAGAAACAAGATCATTGAGGTAAGCTTCGACTATGTGTTTGAGATCATGAAAAGCGAAAGTCATGGCTCGTTGGAAGGTTGTTCCGGCGTTTTTCAGGCCGAAAGGAATTTTCCGGTATGCAAATGTTCCCCAAGGACATATGAATGTCGTCTTATGTTGGTCTTTGGGTTTGATCTAGATTTGGTTATAGCCTAAAAATCCATCCATAAAAGAAAATATTTCACTTCCCGCACACTCATCGAGAATCTGATCAATGAAAGGCATGGGGAAGTTATCTTTAGGATAGGCCTTGTTCAGGTCGTGAAATTCCATACATACGCAGATGGATCCTTGCTTTTTATTCATGGAAACATGATTGGATACCCATTCGGTCAAGGGAACCAGGTAGATAAAGCTGACATTAAGTAGCTTCTCTACCTCTACCTTAATAGCCTGGGCTTTCCTAGGATTAACAACTCTAAGACATTGTCGAACAGGTTTAGCATCCGTCTAAGTCCTAATCTCATGTTCAAAAATATGGGGGTCGATCCCTGGCATCTCTTCATATGACCAAGCGAATACGTCTTGAAATTATTTGAAGAGGTTGGTGTAGATCAAAATATCTTCTGGCGAACAATTTGCACCTATATTTACGTTTTCGATCTTGCCAGGGGTATGAGAGATATCGATCTGGATGGTAGGAGAAATACTTGCCATATTCCCTTTGGTGTAAATTCCATGTGTATCAAGTGGAATTATGGCCTAACCAACTATCTCACTCAGGGTAGATCTAAAATCATCTTGCTCAATTCTTTCAAGACTTGGGAGAAAATAAGATCGATGATGCATATCATCCCAAGGTCTCTTGGAAACATTCATGGCTTCAAGGATGGCTTCGTCTGAAGGCAAAGTCTCATCCAAGAAATCATGTGAACAAGATAACGAAGTGGCCCACACAGACCTAAGAACTGGATTTTCCTCGACCATCTGCGAGGGAACATGATCGGGATCAGAAGAAGAGTCAAGGATAGCTTGACATGCAATCTCTGCTGCCGATAGTGACATAGCCATGCCATCATGTGACTGACCTTCAATCGATGAAGTCAGAGAAGGTAGGGTCCAAGGATCATTAAAATAAGAAGTGTGGAAAGGAATGGACTCCTCTACTGAAGCAGGCGTACTGGACATGGTGTAAATGTGGTGAGTCAGTGCCGAGAAGTCGAAAGTACCCATGAGTGAAGATTACATTCTGACATTGATATTCTCAGTTGTCGACTGAGAATTGTCGACCAAAAGGATCGATGGTCCAACAGATGCGTTCGGGCTAGAGTATGCAAAGGATAATTGGTCGATCGTCACAATCTCCCCCTGATGAGGAAAACACAGCGTGCGAAAAACAGACGATACGACGATGACCATAGCATAATTCCAATTGTGATCTAGTAACATGTTATAATCGAGAGGTGCATCAACTACCTCTACTTCCACCTCTACCATCTTCCCACCTAACTGGACTGGAAAGGTGGGGAGAATACCATGAGGGCGAAAGGAATGACCGTCAAATGCAGTCAACATGGTTGACGACTTTGAAAGGGTTGGACAACCAATAAATTTCCAACACACTAAGGACATCACACAAGTGGCAACACCTTCATCAACGACCACTCGTTTGATGGTATATTTAGAATACTCCACGTGGATTTGGAAAGCCACATGGTAGGGTAAATGAGGCTTCATGTCCTTGACATCAAACTTGATGATCTTCGAGCCACTAGGTTATAGAGCTCCTAAGGCAGAGAGTAAGGTATTCCTCTGTGATGGACATGTCTAGAGTACCTCCAAAGCAGACATCGTGCAAGGTGTTTGGCCCAGATCCTCAACAATAGAGTAGTTCTAGGCGGCTCTAGCATTAGGGTTATGGGTAGAGTGCTTGAATACTCCTTTCGGAATACGAGGTGGTGGCTCTGGTTCCTTGATCTATAAATTCATCTCCGGGGGTGGAGGAGGAGCTTCTAGGCTGGTACTAGCTTTTGAAGAGTCGTAATCTCGAGAGCGAGTGGCTATATCGATTTTTGCGTCGACCATATTGATACAAACACGATCGCCATCTTGCAGTGGTGGGTTTTGACTCCCACCAGGTGCATTTCCGACGTTCGAAGAACTCGAGGCTAAGTAATGGTTGTGAGAGAAAGGATTCATTAGCAAAATGGGTGGAAGATTTAAAATCCTCGTAGCCTCCGTAAGTTTGGGGAATAAGTGTGTAAGGTGATCATCCGTACAAAGTTTACAAGGAAACTTAGCCTTCAACTTTTCTTTCGTGCCCTCTCCAACATTATCGTTCTATTTTCCATTATTATTCTTGTCCTTGGGTTTATTCTTCCCACCTCTACGATTATTTCAACCTTTCCGTTTATTCCCATCTAGTTGCTGGTCACCATTTGGGTTTTTCGACGACTGTACAGAATGTACATCCGTTGATTGGGTGGGTTTGGAGGATCTAGAGGAAGTTGGTCCTCCAACAGACTTCGTTGTCGAGTCCGCGAACTTTACATTGGTGGACCCCACAATGCCATCGGCATGGGTCCCAAGACCCTGTCTAGGATCATGAGTCGACCGTGGTGCGTCGAGAAGAAGGTGGTATAACATCCCAGACTAAGCATAGATCAAATCGAATTGCTGGGCTCTAAAAATGGCCTCTTCCTCGTTGAAGACCCCAGAAGTAGCACCATCATTTGAAATAGGAGAGTGCAAAGACTTTAAAAACTATTCTAAAAGAAAGGTCAGGGGTATGGGAGTCTTAACTAACCGTCTTCGCCTACGCCATTCCTAGATATGGTCCGAAATGTGAGTGTCGGAACCCTGGCGTAAAGTTGACAAAAGTTCAAGGCCAACATCGTAACGAACGGGTAGTTGAAAATGGTTAAGAAAGGCTAGCACTAACTATTGAAAAGACCCATATGTCCCCCTAGGTAGCTCAATATACCATTGTGACGCACTATCGATAAGAGTGCACTGAAACAATCGTAATCTAATAGAATCGTGATTCAAAGAATTCAATGAGCACCAGAGGTGAAAAGTAGTGACGTGATCACCAGGATCCTTGCCATTCTTACCCTCAAACTTTGGAATGTCTGATGGAAGCTTGGTGGGGACAGGGGGCCATGTGGGACCATGACTCACTAGGTCATTCATTAGTTTAGACAAATCTGGTAGATTAAACGTAGTCAGAAAGGGAATATAGGGTTGCGAAACCTGACCCCATTCTTCCGCAAAAGACTGAGTATTAAGAGTTGTGTTCCATCCAGGATTCTGGTAAGGACCAGAACCTTGTTTGGAATTAAAAGACCCTCCTCCAGGAGGATTCGTGAAATATGGATTGGGCATCATTCCAGCAGGACTATTCTGATAGGGGTTATGAAAATTTCCCCCAGTTGGATTAGCTCCAAACTGAGGGTTGTTAAAACTGCCCCCAAATGGATTAGATCCAGGTTGGGGGGTGCCCAAGACATGAGACTGACCTCCTCCAGGTGGGAATCCGGAGGGTTGAAGTGGATTCGTTATGCCAAATTTCGAATTCGACACCGAGGGGATAGGGATATAGGGTGGAACTTGTTCGCCATCTTGGTTGTTCCATCCAGTCGTAGAAGGATTAGACCCAGGGTTAAGGAAGGGGACAATTCCTACATTAGGATTCACTTGGGGAACATGAGAGCTACCAAACGGAAAAGGAGTGTAAGGAGGCGTAGTGCCCCCAGGTCCAAGGCTAGCGTTATGGCCAAAGGCTGGGATGGCAGTCGAAAACTGCGAAGTGAAACTTGGCATACCATAAGAAAATGGACTAGTAGCCATGGGGATGGTCTGAACATTGTAACTCGGTGAGTGACCAAAACCCCCAAAAGGGTTAGAGGCAAGAGACGAAGCATTGACTATGGGCCGAGCCATAGTACCGGTGTAGGCCTTCGACACTACAACTGTAGCCGTTGCAGGTGTCGAAGGAGTGAAATTAACTGTAGTGGGATTGGGAGTTGATGAACTCCCAGTGTTATCAAGACTAGACTGAATACTCATCCTTGTGGGATCACAAGTCTGAAAAGTGGATGTGTGTGTACCACTCCCGATAACTCTACGCCTTTTAGAAGGAAATAGCTCGAAAACCAGTGGTAACTATAACAACTAAAGGGACCTACGAGGAAGTTGGTCTGACTCCACGATGACTTATGATTCTCAACAAATAAAAATATATCCTAAGGCCAACTAATAATCAAAGAACATACCAAAAATTCAAACGACCAATATGCATGCAAATGGGCTAAAGTGGTTGAGTGGCCTCCCTTGCTAAAGAAGGCATGCCTCATCCAGGAGGGACCTGAGACTCCCTGCTAAAGTTTGGAGGTAATAGAATTAGTGATAAGGGCCCTCGTAGGCTTAACAACCAGTCGGTCAGATCCCCCTGAAGAGGTGATCCCCCATAAAGGTTGTTTGTTGTCCGAACCCTATCTAACCCAGGATACAAGAAAAATAACCCCTGCAAGTAACCTATGAGAAACCTAGGTCAAGAAACTAATCAACCACTATATAACCGATGCACAGGCGAATGATCGTAAGTATGGATTACCGTATGGGCAGGGTAGCAAAGCCTGAAACCTTGAAAGTATTGCCTCTCACAGAGGTATGGATACTAGCAAGATCCCCAAATATGAATAAATCCACAGAAATATCTCTGACGCTAGGTGAGTATCCAGGGGTTATCCCTTCAACAAACTTCGCGCGTCGTTCTTAAATCCAGTGTGAGTGGGGCCTCCTAATATTACCAATTATACAATGGATTTCTCAACTCCTTGTCTTAGACACATATGTTGATTAAATTGCCTTGGAGAAGTTTACTCACAAAATCCTATTCCAAGGCACTAAATCCTAAGCTAGTTTGTGCACCCTAAACAATAAAATAGTTACTAATCAATTTTAGTTTAAAGCGTAAATTTTATTGGTCGTGATTACTCAAAAAGGTATGGAAATGAAACTCATGGTGTTACGACTCTGCATGAAAATAAAAATAGATATAATGCAAAGCCTAACTTTAACTTTTCAGTGAATGATATGCTAAATAAAAACAGTGCAATCTTCAATTTTAACTCTACAACTCAGAAGTAAAGTGCAATCTTACGCTAAATGTGCTAAAATAAAGGTTCCAAGACAAAAATACCAACCAATGCAAAATACCTATTTTTTTTTGTATTTTCAATGTATTAAAAAGAAAATGCATGGACTGATAAACGACTTGATATATAACTTCTACTGTGTATAAAAGCAATCTCTCGATCAAAATACCAAGTATCTAGGAAGACAACCCAACTACCAAGGAAAAATTAAAAACGAAAAACAAAGAGAAAGACGCATCCCAAAAATTCAACTCCAAACAGGTTTCCTGTCATCCCAGATAGTCTCAAATGGCACCACAGAGACCTAAGAAGGTTTAGTGATCCTCAAAACCTACCCAACAGTCACTAAACGAAGCAAGCAAGCAAGGGGAAGTGGTATACGTGACTGTTCAAGATAAAAGAGCATATATACACTTCTTGCAGTGGGACAACAAATGTGTATACACGACTGTCAGGGAAAAAAGGGCATATATATTTTAAAACAAGGCTAGGCAAGGGTAAAAGGCTGAAAAACTCAGACCCAGAGTGAAAAAACTCTGTCCAACTGTGATACGACAAGAAACACAAAGGAAAAAGAGCAATGTAAGAAGGAAAAATACTTCAACCCTTAGAAGGAAGATCGTATCCCCAATGGAGTCGCCATTTCTGTTACAAGGGAAAAACTCTCTATGGCCAAGGGTAAACCACAACAGACAGGTATGACTACAGAAATCAACTTAATTCCAACATGTTCTATATAAACTAATGTGCAATATGAGGAAGAATCCTACCTCGATCCAATCGTTTGATGTTGTTCCACCGTTGAGCACTTTGACCCAAATCTTTACACCTACAAGAAGTTCTCAACTAACAAGTGATGCAAGTATATAGTGACTATATATAACATGAGTTAGCACATCAGATAGCACAATCCATTAATAAACATTACAAACATGCCCATGGATAATAATCACATATTTGCAAGATATCAATAGGATGGGAAAGGAGTATTTCTATTAATAATTGATCAACAAAAGTATCAACATTACAGACTTCCGTGTCGGCACGGTTCGAAACCAAGAAACCAAGTTCCTTCCAACTGGGTCTCCACCACTTCAATCCTCCACCAAAGGCAAGCTCATAGAAAAGAGGTAATGAAGTCCTCTCGACAATAAGGAAAGAGCTTGGGGGGATAAACATTGTGTTCAAATGTGAGGGACAAAGGGATGCAGACTCAATATGAAGTAATTTCTCTAGAGTAACTTTGCTCTCAAAGTTGAATTCTTTCTCCTCCTTTTCCATAGCTCTAAATTGTGCTCTTATAGCCTCCAGAATGCAACTAAAGGGCCGAGTTGGAATGTTTCCAGTATATGGAAGGCCAAATATCAGAGATATTTTGTCGTGACATGGAAACCTGACCTCATTTTGTATTTTCTAGCACAAATCCCGATATACGTGAGCTGTAGTGGAGAAGCAAGCATATACGCATATTGCAAAGAAGTTAGGGAGTGTATATGTGGAAAAATATATAACTTTGGCTCTAGATTTATCAAAAGGGGGTTCATAAGTCTGCATAGGGAAATGTAAAAAGGCCCTCTGTGCAAGATAGCAATGGTGAGGCAAATCTTGCTATAACATACCTCTGAGTAATTTGCAGACCAAGAAAAGATGATAGTTCCCCTATCATAGACATTTCAAATTCAAACTACATGGTAGAAGAAAACCATTGTACCAATGAAGCATTAGTGCTTTTGAAGATGATGTCATCTACATAGACCAACACAATGAGAAAATCATTACCCTTTGTTTTGATATATAGATTTTTGTCAACTGTTCCTCTCTTGAACCCTTTTTCTTGAAGATACTTATCCAGTCTGTAATATCAGGGATGAGGAGCTTGTTTCAACCCATATAAGGATTTCTTCAGCTTGCAGACAAAGTCAAGGTTATTTGACAGTTGGAAACCCTCTGGTTTTTCCATATAGACTTCTTCTTTTAAATCTCCATTTAGAAAATATGACTTGACATCCATTTGATAGACTTTAAATTGTTTATGACACACACATGCAAGAAACATTCTAATAGATTATAATCTTGCTACGGGCGCAAATATTTCATCAAAATCCAGTTCTTCTATTTGAGCATATCCTTTGCAGACCAATCTAGCCTTATTTCTTACAATATTTCCTTGCTCATTCATGTTGTTTTTGTAGACCCATTTGGATCCTATTAAATTTTTATTTGTTGGCCTAGGAACGAGTTCCCAAGTGTTGTTCTTTTCAATCTGGTCCAGTTCCTCATTCATTGATTTTAACCAATTTATGTCTTTACTGGATTCATTAAAGTTTTTAGGTTCCACCATGGATATGAAGGCTATATGTGATTTATCGGTGTCTTTGATTATCCTTCTCCTGGTTTGTACACCTTTGTCTTTCTCACCAATTATCTGACTTTCATGATGATTCTTTTGAGTAATTCTGGAGGAAGGATTTGATGTTGATTGTTGTCCTGACTCTTCATGTCTGGGTGTCTCTTCTCCACCTAATTCATCATCTTCTTGTCACTCTAAGATTTGTTGTTCTTTATCTTCATTATCATCATCATCCTTTTCATCTAGCTTAGTGCTTATTCTCTGTGGATCTTTTACATGAGCTTCTTCATCAATTCAAACATCAATATAGTCTACTAATTTATGCATTATTTTGTTAAAGCATATGTATCCTTTATTTAAACTTCTCAAACACATCATATTTTTCTCTCAGAAAGGAAACCCATGTAAGTCTGGAGAAGTCATCAATAACTATCATAAAGTAAATTTCTCCTCTAGTTCATTCCTTTCGCGATGGTCCACATAGATCCATATGAACAATTTGAAGTGGTTTCTCTGAAGATGTGAAACTCTTCGATTTGAATTGAGCACGATTCAACTTCCCCATTTGACAGGATTCACATACATAGTTGTTAGGCTTAGATATTCTTGGAAGGTATTTCACAGCGCTTTCATTATTCAATTTGATAATATGATCAAAATTCAGGTGTCCAAGCCTTCTGTGCCATAACCAACTTTCATCAAGTTTTCTTAAATTCCATTTCTCCTTATCTTCCTTTAGAACATATACATTGTTTTCAGTTCTAACCCCTTTTGCAATCATCTCTCCTATGTTTACTATCTTTATTTTACAATTCTTGGTAGTGAAAGTGACTTCACATCCTCTGTCACATATCTGACTAACACTAAGAAGATTATGCTTTAAACCATCAACAAATAATACATATTGAGCTTTGCTTCTTTCATTATTTAAGCTTACTAGACCTTTACCTCTGATCTTTCTTGGAGCATCATTTCCAAAGGTCACACTCCATGATTTATTTTCTTTGAGTAATAGGAACTTACTTTTGTCACATGACATATGACTAGAGCATCCACTGTCAATATACCAGGTGTCTTTTTGTCTTTGAGATGGCAACACTAATCCACACTTGTTATCTTCATTCTTCTTCCAAACCTTGATGTTTTCAGCTCTGTGATTTGAATCTGGCTTATAGTTTTTTAGGAAACGGTCTGTAGATTTATGTCCATAATTATGGTAGATGTAACATTCTGGTTCATTGAATAAAGGATCATAATGTTTGTTATGTGTAATATGCATCCTTTTCCCAACCATCACATGATTTGCAGTCTGTGGTTGTTTGTTACTTGGTTGTCTCATTCTTTTTTGTGGTAGATATTTATTCCTTGGTTGTCTTGATTTCTCATGTCTAAATCTTAAAGAACAATTTACAACTTTGTGGCCAAAGTTAGAGTAGTAAAAACAATATCCATAGAAAAAATCTTTGTACTTGGAAAATGGTTGTCTTCTTTGAGCAAGTCGATTTCTTCCATGCTAATGATTTCCTTGAGAAGAGGGTGTATTATTTGTTCTATAGATTCAATTATGGTAGCTTTTCCTTCACTCCTCCTTGGTGGTTGATTATCTTCCCTTGTTTCTGCAGGTTTGTTGTTGTCAATGGTTGTAGATTTGACAAACTTGATGGATTCTTTGTTGCTTATCTAACCACTACTTGATCCCTCTTCATAACCCAAACTAGTTTTCAACTTTGAATTCCTTTGTTGATTCAGAATGGAGGATAATCCTGCTGAGGCTTTAATACTTGTCATATTCTGATGATATAAGGCCTGAAATTTCTCTAGACATTTTCTAACAGTCACTACTTCATCTTCCAATTTTGCACCTTTTGTTTCGGATTCCTTCAATTGTTGTATGAGGATGTCTTCAATATTCTTAGATTCTTCTAAATTAACCTTCAATAGAGTAATTTCTTCAGATGGTTCATTGCATGTTTTCTCAAACCTGAGCAATAACTATTTTTCTTTTCTTTTCTTTTCTCTGAGTCTATCAATCTCTTCCATGGCACTACCAAGTTCTCCTTCAAGATCTACTACTGCTTCACAATCAATGAACTCACTTCCTGTATCTTCAGTGTTTAGATCTTCTAAATCTATTAGCGTGATATCATTTATTTTATCTTCAATAGAAGAGTCACTGCTTTAATCATCTGAGGGATCATCATCATTGTTTACACAAAGGATTTTCTTCTTAAAATTATTCTCTTTATAGACCTTCTTGTGTTTTTTCTTCTCTTCATCGTCATATGTCTGATCCTTTCATTTGTGAGGACACTTAGATGCAAAATGACCTATCTTATCACAGTTGAAACATTTGAAAGGAAGTTTACCTTTGTATTTTCCTTATCCTTTCTTCAGTCTTCTTACAAAATTTGCTTCAATCTCATCTATATCAAAGTATGTGTTTTTATCTACTTTAAAAGATGCCTCTACTATAGTGGATTTACCTTTTGGGATTCTCATTTCATAATCATTTAGGGTTCCAAGAAGTTGATCTAGTGTAAACGTTTTGAGATCAACTATTTCCTCTATAGCAGAGACCTTTGAGTTAAATCTATCAGGAAGAGATCTTAATATTTTCTGGACTAGAAAATAGTCATCTATCATTTCACCTAGTCCTTTCATAGTGTTGACAAGTTATTATATATGTAAGAAGTACTTATTGATAGTTTCATCTTCATCCATCTTTAATTGCTCAAATTCCAGTCTGTGAGTCTGAAGTTTTGCATCTTTCACCTTTTCATTACCTTCATAACTACTTATCAGCTTGTCCCAAATAACTTTTGTTGAATCACAGTGCATGACTTTGAAAAAATTGGCTTCAGCAAGTCCACCGAGGATGGTATTCATTGATTTTGCATTAAAGTTAAACTCCAACTTATCATCTTTTGAGGCCAAGACTACAAGCTTCACATATCTCGTTTCAATGACATCCCAAACATCAACACCCAAATACATTAAATGTGTTCTCATTCTTGTTTTCCAGAAGACAAAGTTTGTTCCATCAAACAGAGGGGGTCTATTAGTTGAACTTTCATCATGACTAATCATGTTCAAGCTTATGGATCTACCTTTGATCAAAGGCATCGGCTCTGATACCAATTGTTCGAAATATAACTGAGAGGGGGGGTGAATCAATTATGTATATAAGCTTGAAACTTTTCATGTTATTTTTTGATTCTTTCTATATTATTATTTAATGTGTTGCTGATAACTTAACATGTATAGATATACAATGATCAATCACACATAGTACACATAGACACTGATATTCCTAAGGAAACCCATAAAAGGTGAAAAACTCTTCTTCTTAGGATGTCAATCAAGCTCCAACTTTCATGTACATCACAGTCTTTGAGCTCCAACTCAAATATGAGGCTACAACCTCTGATAGCAAGCTACAACTTGTAGAGAGCAACAACTCTCAGATTTCTCTAGCACCAACTAGATGGAAGCACCAACTCCCAGGTTTCTCTAGCACCCACTATATGGAAGCACCAACTCCCAGAATATATTCTAGCACCAACTAGAATTTAGAGGGCTTCAATCCTCCCTAGCACCACCCTGATTTAATCTTACAAAAAATTACTTACTTGATTTGTCTATGATATGGTCTGTTACAACTCCATGTCTCCTCTGCCTTCTTCAGATTCTATACTCTATTATGCTTCTTCATCGTTCAGATTCTATGCTCTACTCTTTTTCCTCCTGCACTCCACACCACCTGATATTCAACTTCTCTTATTCCTTTTATGCTATGTGCTTCCTCTGCATCCTCTTCACTACGCCACAGATCTCCCCTTTAGATTATGCACTGTGTCTCGTCCTACCCACATGCCTCACTCTCTAAGAGATACACTGTCTCTTCTCTATTCTACATGTATTTTACACATCGAGTCATCTACCTGATCATCATATGAACTCTTCATCTTCTTTGTCCATTATTCAAGTTTCTTTGGCTTCTCTCGCAGTTATCCTAAGAATCTTTTGCTTCTCTGTCAATCAAAATTCTTCGTCTTCTATGGTAGTTACAACCAGTTATTTTTTTGGCTTCTTTGGCTTCTAAGTCCCTTCCTTCATGTGATCTTTGGAGGTGACCATACACATATTCAAAAGGCACTTCATGTTCTTGGTCTAGAGAGCACTAGCTCCCTATTTTCCAATATGACCTTGGATGATTAACTTCACATGACCATGTGATTACGAGCACGAGCTCTCTTCTCGTTAGCCCCCTGTTGCATGTGACCTCAGGCTACATCCTTGCGTAAGAAAATGATTGTGGGTGCATCCAATAGTGGTTTGGGATTAACCGCTTTATTCCCCTCAATATACCTCCAGCTGCCACATACCCCTTCTCTGATACCATGGTTTCAATTGTGGCCTACCCTTAGAAAATTAACTTTCAAGAAACTTCTGATCCCGCAATCAAGTGTGATCATCGATATCGCGGTCTCTGACAGATTCCCTCAATCAACAAATCTGATCTATTTTCTTTTCCTGCCTTCTTTCCTCCATCCACGCACGATCCTTAGTCTCATCGACCAAGTGACATGTGGCCCTCCAAACCAACAAACGAGATCGATTTCGCCTTTCGGGCTTCGGGAGTCTCGATTCTCAAACTCCACTTGCTCCTGGAGCATTTCACCCGGAGTCCACGGTCTAATGACACATGGTCTTGTCAAATCAATGGTCACATTCCCTTCAGGTATTCGGAGTTCGAAAATCTCAACTTTCCAACCTTTCAACCTTCCTTTGATTTTTTCTGGAGCTGACAATCCACTGACGCGTGTCCCTTTCGGATCAACGGTCAAGATCCTTTCGCGTCTCTGGACTTCATAATTCTCAAGTCTCAACTGAAAATCCTTGAAGTGATATTTCTCTGAAATCTCAGATCAGATGACACGTACTCCCCTTGACGATCAATGGTTGAGATTTGTCTTCGGTGATTTTCACGTTCTCCCCATCCACAAACTTATGAAGTTGTGGATCTTGTGCCACCTGTCCTCCTCGACGATGGATGACCCCAAACCAATTCGGGACTTCAAAAATTTGGGCAAGTGCTGGTGGTAAATCTCCCGAATTAAAACTCCTAGAGTGACGTCACTTACTTACGTCACTTGATGACATGTCATGAGCCTAGTAGCCTCCACGTGTCACTCGGATTTGTGATTTTCACGTACCTAAAATGTCGAATCAACTTGACACTTGTCATTGTATGATTGCACCACATTTCCTTGCTGACATAGTCTTGCGGACATAGTCTTTCTGGCGTGGATCCTCATTTACTTCAGGACTTCGGCCTTCGGGACTTTGGGTATTTCAACTTTTCAAGTCGCCAATTCTTTCGAAGTGAGAATCCATGAACAGTAACCTCCTCGCAACTTTTAGACCCGAACTAAATGTTGTTCGTCGATCATGTTCTTAGAGTGATGGCTTGATCTTTCTGCGACGCTGCTTTTCTAGCTTATCCCATCCTTCCACTTTAAAATGATCTAACGACTGACGTTTACTCCGCTCTCCGTCTCTCCAGACTTCGGGGATTTATGATCTCAAACTGAAACTCTCGAAGTGATTTCTCCAAAGCGTAACCTCCTCACATATTTAGACCCAAAATGAATGTTGTTCATTGATCAAGATATTAGATCAACGACTCTTTCTTATCCTGTCCTTCAACTTAAATAAATCCGATGACTGACGAAAATTTAGATGATTGAATTCTCAATCGTTTTGTTCCACTTATCCTATCCTTCCATTAATTCAATCTGATGGTTGTTGATCCTATGGATCGATGATCCAACGACCACTGTTTCTCTTCCTCCTAAGCTTCTGATCTCTCCAACTTAGAAGGTTTTCTAAGTGTTCACGGGTCTCGACCTTTGCTCCTCCTGCGAGTCCGTCTCTTGGACCTCGTCTGCACTTCTGGAAACCGCTATCTCTTCCAAGATTTCTCGTGTTCTGTGCTCTCAAGGTTTGGTTTGTTATTGTTCTTGCCATCAATGACAAGAACATTATTCCTAAAAACATGCCAACATATTGGCGTTTATGGTATATGAGTAAGTCATATCTTTTGGTACATGGTTGAGGCATATCATGAATGATATGGCATATGTTTGAGGCACATATTTTGGTACATGGTTGAGGCATATCATGAATGATATGGCATATGTTTGAGGCACATATTGTGGTACATGGTTGAGGCATATCATGAATGATATGGCATATGTTTGAGGCATATTCTTGGTACATGGTTTATGGAGTTTATGGCACAGTCTTGAGGTATATCTTGGCACATGGTTTAGATGCATATCTTGATGATGTTGGGCATATGTTTTGAGAGATGATCTTGGTGATCTTGGCATATGATCTATGTGAATGGATCTGGTTTGATGATGACGATGTATCTATATCAGTGTTAGTGATAGGTTGATTATCAGTGACAATGACAGGTTGAGTATCAATGACTGTGATAGGTTGGTTATCATTGACGGTTTCAGTGACATGTTGAGTCTCCATTTATATTTCATGGAGGAAGGAAGGGGAAAGGAAAGGGGGTTGTATCCTTCTTCTAGTTGGTGCTATAGAATTCAGGGAGTCATAACTTCCTTCAGTTTGGAGCCTGTAAATGAGGGGGTTGAAGCCTCCTTCTAGTTGGAGCTGGAGAATATAGGGAGTCATAGATTCCTTTGAATTGGTGCTCATAAAATTAGGGGGTTGGGGCCTCCTTCCAATTGGAGATGGAGAATTTAGGGAGTTGTAGCTTCCTTCAGGTTGGAGCCTATAAACAGGGGGTTGGTGCCTCCTTCCAGTTGGTGCTGGAATATTTTGGAAGTTGGTGCTTCCTATGAATGTAGTCTTCTTATATATAAGAAAGAATTCCATGGTTTTCTCCCATTTGGGTTTCCATGTAAAATGGTCTTTTACATTGTGTATGATCTGATACATTTTTTAATGGTATTGTTTATGGTTATATGTTCATGACATGTTAAATGCAATGAAAAGTGAATGGAATTGTTGATAAGTTAATGTTTACATATTTGTGATTAAAAATGGTAAANCCCCCCTCTCAGTATTGGTGAATATTCCAAAAGTAGTGTTCTTGTGCATTGAAAAATGTCAGAGGTAGTTACTTTTTCATTTCTCACATTAGCCAAGGAATTTCTCTCCTCCAATATTTTATATCTTCTTTATGGATTTATTTAGATGAAAACCACCTACACATGATATAACAAATCATATCATAGGTTCAAAAAAAACGTTTTATACACACACACACACACACACACATTGAAAGTAAAACAGATGTCGACAAGTTGAGCAACAAGGATTTTGCATATAAATCATTTTTACCTCATGTATTTTCCAAGATCATATATAACTTGTTTTACATTGTTGTCAAAGTTGTCGGGTAGAGATACAAGTAGAACATACTGTAATAACAAAGGGATCATTAATTTTTAGGAAAATAAAACCATATTATAATACTAAAAAGTCGTATATTTACCAATATAGAAATCCATGTCCAAAATAATTACCTTAATGAAGGTATGCTAGTCATGAGTTTTCACCCCACCAAATTCACCTTTCTTTGTTAAAATATTATTTATGTTTGAAGCAAATCCCGTGGGAAAAATAATTTTCTGAATGGCCTATTTTACAAAATTGTTTTTTTGCTCTATAAATATCCATGGAAGACTATTTCGGTGTACTCCATTTCTATATGAATAAATCACATTTTATAGTGCACGATTGGATTTCTAAATGTCAGTACAAATTTTGACAAATTTTTCTTTGTCACTCTTTCCATCTACAATTATCTATAATGTTTATATTACATTCTTCCCGATATGCATTGTATCAAACAAATGAGCTATTTGTAGGTGCTCATAGTGGGGAAACCTATTGAATTGTACAGGGTAACTTATCATTCCTTGTGGAATCCCATTAATGCCTTGGAGAAATTTACGAAAAACAATTAATGAGATTACAACAATAATTGTTAGATACACTAAACAAATTTCGATAGAAATTAAAATAGTAAAAAATTAATATATATGCAAACACATAGACAAAATGCTTACCTTCATGGTTTAATATATTATATTCCAACTTCCATAGGTTAGGTGTCATTTTTCGTGGTTTTATTCCGGTCTCTTCTTTAAAATTGAAAAGATGTTTTTCTGTAGTTTAATACCTATGGTTCTTAGGGAGGAAGTACCTATTATCATCAAATACCTCCTTTCCTAGACTTCATGAACAACCCGATTTCATCCTAGGACCACAAACTAGACATGCAAATTTACCCTTTGTTTGAAGACCTGCAAGATTATATGGATTAACGTCAGTATTATTTATATAATAAGGAATTTCTATTTAAGAAGCATGCATCATATTTTCATAAAATTATATATACTATTAAAGTCCATTAGTATGTTACATACCACAAAATGTGTTTTCCCTGAGGCATCATGAATTGTCCATGTAAGTATTCCATGGAATTGAAATTTTATTTTCCCTATTGGTCTAGAGATGTCATACATAGTGATGTCATCCCGTAACTTTAGTAGCTCATCGACAAGAGGCTCAATATATACATTCATATATTTCACTTGGTACTTACCTAATTGGTTGAAAGTACACATAATTACTACCTTGTATATATATAAGTAATGATGCAATGAATAATAAAAATGAAATACAATGTTCAAACCAATTTTGTAAACAAATACTTGGAACAATCATTGCCAACATTGTGTGCTCCCTCTTTATTGACATCCAAGGAGGAAGGTTATTGTTTATAACAAAAATAGGCCACATTAAGTAAATAGACCCGAGATCACCAAATGGATTGACATCATCAGCTTCCAATGAAAGCCTAACATTACGAGGTTCTTCTTTAAAATTTGGCCATCTTTCTTCAATGTTCCTAAATGTAGAACCATTCACAGGCATTTGAAGAAAACCATCTTCACTTTTGTGTCGTGCATGGTAATCCATAAACAGTGCAATTATTTGGCACCTAAACAATCATTGTAAACATGGAATTAATGGAATATGACGAAAAACCTTGTGAGGCACCTTTTTCTTACTTGATCAGTTCGATATCTACTGATTTGACATTGCGGACATTTCGTTTTTTATGCATATTGTCCATAATATATAATATGATCATTCAGACATGCATCAATAGCGTGATACTCCATTCCAATATCTTTCATAATGACACACATCTCTCGGTATGTGCGAGGTAAATTATTTGACAGTAGTTAGAAAAAATCACCTAACGATCTATAGCATTAAAAAAAACTAGTTAATGTAAATAATAGCAATAAAAAATATTGCATCCTTAATTTAAACATTAACTGACACTAAAAATAGAGAAAAATAAAGTCGACCTTTATGTATAATATGTGATGAATTATATTGCGTACCTTAGGATCTGTGTGAGACAAGTGTTTGAAAAAACATTCAATACCTTCAAGTTAACCAACAACATTATAGTAGAGAGAATATTTGTTCTTGAGACTTCATAAAGGGATTGTTCTGCCTTCTCAAACATAGGTACATCATAAATATCATCATTGTTTTCCTCATCTATAGGAGAAAATATGTAATGGATCAATCTATTTGCCCCATCATCCGACTAAACAATATTATTGATCTTATCTTCTTCCATAGGATTGGCATGATCTTCAATATTCATACCGTCTTCCACATCTTGTACAATAGTATTTATACTACTATTAGTGCATATAACATTTTGTTTTTTGGAATCTAGAGTTGTATTACCTTTCAGAATCAAAATTTGCATATAAGGTTTGAGAGACCGATGTTGAGGTTTCCATGAAAGGAAACCAACCCCACCACCAGAGATAAAAGTTCCATAGTATTATGATAATTTTGTCGTTGTTTAACAATCCGGTATGATGCATTTTCAAAATATCTAAGCTAAGCCTATTTCTTAAACAAGAAAGATAACGTTGTGGTTTGATAGGCCAGATAGAGTCTATGAGAAACAAAAAATAGCAGACCGTGAGAATTACTTGCTTGTGTAGCTATGTGGGAAAGAATGCTCTGACTCATCCTACCATTTCGACTCCATTGTTTCTTAAAGTGGATCCTCTGTGGTGCGGTGCTGAGAAGGGTCTTGTGCTCTAGAATCCAGAAGCCAGTCCAAGAAATTTTCCATCAACTCTTGGCGGAATTTCATTTCTACATTGTCCTTGCACATAGCCTAGATTATTTCTCTCTGAACATCAGTGAAGCCAGGATGAGGTGGGGGGTGGGAGAAGAACTGGAAGCAACATATGGATTGGGGGGAAGCGAACCAGTGATGGAGGTCAAAGGTGGATCATCGAGCGGTTTACAGTCTTTGTCTTCACCAGTGGGATGAGGGGGTTGTTGGGCCATGTTATTCTGGCAGGGACATGTGCAATAGGGATGCAAAATGGAGGGAGGCCAACCACTTTGTGAGTAATGCATGCCTTCTCGGATCGAGTGTCCTCAAATTCTAGGAATGAAAAGAGTGCAGGGTGGGTCACATCGAGGAAGAGAGGAAATGCAGAAGGTGTGTGAGGCAGGAGTTCAAAACTTAGAGCAGAGGAGGAGAACATGCTTGGGAGGAAGAGCAAGCGCTAGGAGAGGATCTCGCGGGGCCAAGAAGAAATCAAAATGGTCCATCTACAGAGGAGGCATGACAAGGTTAACCTGGGAGAGAGGTTGAGGAGCCATCAAATACACACAAATTTCATACAGGGGGAGGATGATTTCAGGTGCAGTAGCATGTGTTGTTGTATGTGGGTTGAATGCTCACTGTTAGGTTGCCACTATTAATATTTTTTGTGTAACTACAAAAGATATTCTTGTATATTCTTTTTAGTCAAACATTTAAAAGGTTATTTTAATTATATTGTACAAGTCTTCTCAACAAAAATTATTATATTATTGGTATTTTACTTATTAAGGGTTAGTTAGGTCAAGAGTCATGTCTCTTCAAGAGACATTGTTATGTATAAATAGAGGATATGTTCCTCTCATTTGGACACACACTCACACACGTTTCTTGTGCATATTGGAGTGCATAATAACGTCTAGCGCACAAGTCTTGGAGACTGGTTCTTTTGGTTTTTTGGTCTTGGTATTTCTTGGAGAGATATAACACATCATTGTACTGGTTGAAGGAATCTATATTGAGGATTTTGGTTGTTGGGTTTTCTCCCCCATGAGGGTTTTTCAAGATAATATGTGTGTTCTATTGTATCTGTGATTGTCTATATTTCAATGATACTACTACAGTTGTTATTGTATTAAGTAATTGTAATTGTGTAACTAGAAAATTTAAAATTCCAACATGGTATGAAAGTAGGCCTGAAAAGAAGCCAATTGCAGATCTAGAAGCCTAAAAGGGAGTCATTTTCAGTATAGAGACATTTTTCGGACAAAATAAGACCATCATAAGGCAGGATGACTACCATAACAAAGATCGATGAGACACTAGATGGAATTACAGGGCCTAGAAGTACAGAGTAACCCTCCTTCTTGAAGAACATGAATTGGATAAGTTCATTATAGAAGAGGTTCAAGAACCTCAAAGAGATGAAGCTAAGGAAAAATATAAGAAGTACATGGTGAGAGAAAAAAAGATTATTGCAAACTACATTAAGGACCACCATATCCATCATATATCATCATTATATTCTCCAAAGCAAATGATGGACACCTTAACTCGTCTGTTTCAGGGAAGCAACATAAATCGAATAATGAATCTAAGATCTCAATTGAAGAATGTGGAAATGCAGAACTCAGAAACCATTCACTCCTACTTCTCGAGTGAATCAAATCAAGGAGTAGATAGAAGCCATTAGTGACTCAGTAGAAGGAGAAGAGATGGTTATTACTACCTTGAATGGCCTCCTAAGGTCATGGGATGCATTGATCCAAGGAATTTGTTCAAGAAAGAAGCTTCCCAAGTTCAGTAGGATTTGGGAAGATTGTAACCAGAAAGAAGCTAAGATAGATGCAATAGAAGAAAATATGGAAGATGAATATCAATCCCTAGCCGCCCACACTAGGAAAGGAAAGAACAAGAAGAATCATTCTTTACCTAAGAAGTTTAATATGGGTCAAAGAGACAACTCAAAGATCATATGTTACTATTGTTAGGAATTGTGACACTTTGTTAGGGATTTCCCCCTCATTACAGAAATTAAAATTAAGAAAGGAAGTAAGAGGCATCAAGCTCACACAGTTGAAGATGATGAGCCTCCCAAGAAGGTTGCAAAGCAAGATGAATCAAATGATAAGTATTGTGTTCTTATCTCAACCCTCACATGTACTGTTACTCATGGAAGTGACACTTGGTTGATAGACAATGGTGCTTCCAAGCACATGATAGGCTATGAAGACTCCTTATCTAAACTTATTCATAAATATTCACCTCACAAGGTGAAATTGGGTGATGACTATCAGTATCCAATCAAAGGTGTTGGATAAGCTTCCTACAAGTTAAACTCAGGAAAGCCAATGAAGATGAAGGAAGTTCTATATGTTCTAGGTTTAAAAAATAATCTTTTCTCAATTTCAACATTGGACAATAAAGGATTTAGAGTAGCATTTATTGATGGTCAAGTTCTTATGTCGCCTAGAGGGAAGACCCTTGATGATGAAATAGTGATTGGATTTGAAGAAGGAGGACTCTACAAATTAGAATGAAATTCAGACTCCACAATGGTTCATGATATTGTGAACCCCAGTGAACTATGGCATAGGATATTTTCTCACCTACACTACAAAACTCTTCCGGTTATGAGAAAAATGGTGACGGGTCTTCTAGAAATCCAAGCAGAACCAGATGGCGTGTGAAAAGGATGTTCACAAGGAAAGGATGTGAAGCACTCCTTTCCCAATAGCGATAGAAAATCCAAAGGATTTTTGGACATCGTGCATTCAGACATATGTGGATTGATGTCGGGAGCTTCACTAAGTGGGTATGTATATTATGTATCTGTCATTGATGATTACTCACGTAAAACTTGGATTTATTTTTTAAAAGCAAAGAATGAAGCTTTTGACAAATTCAAAGAGTTCAAGGCTCGGGTAGAAAAATTGACAGAGCGGAATATAAAGAACTTGCGATCAGACAATGGAGGTGAATTCACCTCAGAATAATTCAAGGAGTAGTGCAAGGAATTTGGGATTAAGAGGGAGCTTTCTACTCCCTATAACCCTCAACAGAATGGAATAGATTAAAGGAAGAACTGGACACTCATCGAAGCAGTAAAGACCATGATCCATGGCCAAGATCTTCCTATGCATTTGTGGGCAGAAGCAACGAAGACGACAATGTACGTGCATAATAAAATTCCCCACAAGGTGCTTGAAAACAAGACACTCGAGGAAATTGTTTTAGGAGAGAAGCTACTAGTCAACCATTTCAGAATATTTGGCTGCCCTATATTTGTTCACATACCCAAGGAAAAGGGGAAAACGTTGGACCCTTCAGGATGAAATGGAATATTTGTTGGTTATAGTCCTGGTCACTGGAAAGTGGAGATCAATCGAGATGTAACCTTTGATGAGAATGTAGCTTTTTGTAAATCCAAACAGATCCATGTAGAAGAGGAACATGAAGAAGACAATGAAGTTCCTAAAGTTCCAGAGGTAGTTGAACCAGAGGAAGTAATTCCAGAGGATCATGACATGGTAGAACCTCATAAACCAGCCGAGATACCTTCTCACAAGAGAAGACCATCTTGGGAATAAGAGATTATCAGAGATGCAAAAATAATTGGTGCCCCAGAGAAATATTTCAGGGAAAGTAAGAAGTCGAAGTCGTATTCCAGCTACATGGTATGCTTGTGTGACATAATGGATGCAAAACCTTCCAGTTATGAAGAAATTGCAGAAAACAAAGTATGGAAAGATGCCATGGCAGACGAATACCAGTCCATTATGCAGAATGATGTATGGGATGTGGTTCCCATACCAAAGTAAAAATCTGTGGTGAGTTCGAAATGGATCTACAAGACGAAACACACAACTGATGGCAGTGTTGAAAAATATAAGGCAAGATTTGTGGCCTGAGGTTTCTCTCAGAAGGAAGGGATTGAATATGAAGAATTTTTTTCTCCCGTAGCAAGATATACCTTGATAAGAACTATAATTTCATTGGCTGCTATGATGAAATGGAAGGTGCACCAGATGGATGTAAATACAACCTTCTTGAATGGTGAAATAAAATAGGAAGTTTATGTGGAGAAACTACTTGGATTCGAGACACATGATAGGGAGACTCATGTGTGAAGATTAAATAAGGCTTTATATGGATTGCAGCAGGCACCCATAGCATGGTATGGTAGGATTGACAATTTTTTGATGAGCTTGGGTTTTACCAAGAGCAGTGCATATCCTAACCTTTACTTTAAGGTTGAGGATGGTGAACCGATGATTCTATTGTTGTATGAAGATGAACTGTTTCTAACAGGTGTGGAAAAGCTCATCACTAAATGTAAGAGAAAATTGGTTGTTGAATTCGAGATGAAATATTTAGGAATGATGCACTACTTCTTGGGACTAGAAGTTTGTCATAGATCATATGTGATTTTCCTAAATCAAGGAAAGTATGTTGTGGAAATATTGAAGAGGTTAGAGATGTTGGACTGTAAGGCCATGGTTACCTCGATGGTATCAAATCTTAAGTTGTTGCAGGATACAACTTCAATGATTGTGGATTCTACCTTATACAAGAAGATATTGAGCTCGTTGATGTATTTAATGAACACAATACCAGATATATGTTTTGCTATGAAGACCTTGAGTCAGCATTTGGAGCATCCTAGACAGGCTCATTTGGTTGCATCAAAACATGTGTTGAGGTACCTTAAGGGTACTCTAGATCATGGTTTATGGTATAGATCTGACTAATAGTTTGGATTGTATGGATACCTAGATTCAAATTGGGTCGATAGTATTCCTGACCGAAAAAGCACTTTCAGATATTTTTTCAGTCTTGGCTCCAGTATGGTCTCATGGAGCAGCATAAAGCAGTCATGTTTGACACTTAGTACAGCTAGAGATGATTATGTGGCAACATGTGCAGCGAGAAAAGAAGCAATATGTCTTCAGAAGCTATTGTCTGGGTTATTTGGTCTTGGATTGGAGGCGACCTACATTTGGTGTGACAAGCAAAGTTGCATGAAGTTTCCATATAACTCGGTGTTCCATGATAGGTCGACGCATATTGAGATAAGATACTACTATATCAGGGATATGGTACAGAGGGGAGCAGTGAGGCTCCAGTTCGTGACTACCAAGGATCAGGTTGCAGATGTGTTCACCAAGCCACTATCGAGGATGAAGTTTGAGTACTTTAGGGACAATCTTGGTGTGGTCCCTCTTCAAAGGGAGTGACAGGTGGAACTCATCCAACATTAAAAAGGGTTGGCAATGAGTATGGAAAAATATCATCTAGAATGAAAAAGGGTTGGCACTGAGTCTAGTGGGTCTCATCTAGCATGAAAAAGGGTTGGCACTAAGACATGAGTGCACATGATCAGGTATTGATGCATCGCAGGGAGTGTATGTCCTCGAGACATGTTGTATCTATTGAGAGCTACCCACATACCTTGGTTGCATGGGGTGAAGTCATGTTTCACTATGGATATCCGAGGATGTATATATTCACATGTTCAACAGTCAATGGATGTGAGCTCGTGTGGTATCAGACTTGGAGTCTATGTTTGGAAAGAATACCTTCCTAGTTAATAGGGGATATTAATATTTTTTGTGTAACTACGGAAGATATTATTGTATATTTGTTTTATTCAAACCTTTAAAAGATTATTATAATTATATTGTACAGGTCCGCTCAACATCAATGATTATATTATTGGTATTTTACTTATTATGGGTTAGTTAGGTCAATAGACGTTGTTGTGTATAAATATAGGATAGGTTCCTCTCATATGGACACACACTCACACACTTCTCTTGTGCATCTTGGAGCACACAAGAAGGTCTAGTGCAAAAGTCTTGGAGACTGGTTCTTTTGGTGTTTTGGTCTTGGTCTTTCTTGGAGAGCTATAGCGCATCATTGTACTGGTTGAAGGGATCTATATTGAGGATTTTGGTTGCTGGGTTTTCTCCCCCATAAGGGTTTCCCAGGATAATATTTGTGTTCTATTGTATATGTGATTGCCTATCCTTTAGTGATCCTACTACAATTTATATTGGATTAAGTAATTTTAATTGTGTAACTAGAAAATTTAAAATTCCAACAACCACCCTAGGAGAGAGGGGGTGGGTGACGTTCTAGTTGTCAAGGTGGACGTGGCTGTTGGATGTCACCCCATCCGGGGTTGAGATTTATTTGAGATCCATTGTCAAGTAGTCAACAAAAAGGGGTTGGTTCCAGTTGTGGGAAGGTGAACATAGGAGACCACCATGAGTGATTTCCACCCCTGCGTTGGCAAGTTTATAGATAATTTGATTTTCTTCTCTGCGGATGTGAGAAGGGATGAGAGCTAAATTGGGGAGAATTAAGGAGTGGAGGAGTTCCAAGTTACTGAGGAGTCACCATATAGGGGATATTTTGGACAGGGAAGAGCCGTTGAGTAGCTTGGAGAAGAGGTTCAAGATAATTTGTGAGTCACCCTCCACGATAAGTTTGCAAAAACCCATTATGTTGGCAATGAGAAGGCCTTGTATGAATGCACAAATTTTAGCTTCGTTGTTGGTGTTGTGGCCAAGGTTTCCAGTTGAGATTAGAAGGATGTTTCCTTGATCGTTTCTGAAGACTTCCCCAAAGCCTCTTGACCCTGGGTTTCCTTGGAAGCGCCATCGAAATTTAGTTTGATGAAATCGATTATGGGTTTGATCCATGAAGAGGGACTAGAGAGGTTGGTGGACGTGAGGGGGGACAGGTGGGAGGGGGTTTGGAGAGGAGTTTCCAATGGGAGAGGATGGTAGCTTCAGGCAGGTAACATTGAAGATATTTTGGGCTCCAGGCTTGGGAATATATTGTTTCTCTGATGCAGGAATGAATGTGTGTCGAGACTTGTGCTTCGGGGAGGGAAAAAGAGTTAAAAATTATGTTGTTTCATTCTTTCCATATTTTCTAGAAAAGGAAGTCTGGAATCAGAATCCATATTCTGTTGAGAATTGGATTTTTGAAAGCTTGTTGTCACCAGTGCTCGAAGATAGCTTTGATGCTTGTGACTTTTCTATCAGTAGTGCGCATGATTGAAGCCATTTGTTCCCATAAGTTTTGGTTGTAAGTGCACTGGTTGAGGAGATGTTCTATAGTTTCGTCTTGATTACAACAAAGAGGGAATATGGAGGGATCTATGAATCCTCATTTATGAATATTATCCCAAGTGATGATTTTGTTTTGAACCATTAGCCAGAGAAAAGTGCATACTTTGGGCTAGTGGTTGATTTTCCATATTTTTGCCCATATTTCCTCTTTCATTAGTGAGTGATGATTTCTTGTTATACTGTAGGCTACCTTGATGGAGAAAACTCCTCGTGGAGTGTGGACCTAGCGGAGAATATATGGATCCTAATGAATGTTGATCTTCCTTGTCTCCACTTCTGAATGCCAGTGATCTAAGTTCTAGGTGGAAGGTAAATGCAGAAGTTGATAAGTGGGTTTCTAATCTCTCCAGTGAGGATGATCAGAGTGGGATTTCCAATAATGGGAGATGGGAAGGTGTGTGGTGTTTCTCAAGTGGTGGAATATTTCTTGCATAGTGTCCTTAAGGTGGAGGGGGGGTAATTGTTGCCAAGAACCAATCCAAAAGAGGGTAGTTTTCATGTTTCGAACCCCCCAGAAGGCATGCTTCTGAATGGGAGAGTGATTCTCATAGGCAACATTCCATATTGGGGATCCCAAAAGTTGGTTGGTGAGTCTGATCAATTTGTTTTCCTTGAGGTTGGGGGTATATTTGCTTCTCCATAGTTTATCCCAAGGATTAAAGGGGTGGGTTAACCATATTCACCAAGTTTTGGCTCCCAAAAATTTGTTTAGGGTTCATGGGTCTCTCAGATCAAGGCCTCCCGAGGCTTTCAATTTGCAGATATCTTCCCATTTCACTAATGCCCACTTTCAAATTTATGTAGTACCCTTCCAGGGAAACTTTTTTTGAATGGAACGAATGGAATTGATGACAGATTTAGGCGCAACTAAGGCTGAGAAAAGATATAAGGTAATGTCTTGTAGTACATATTTTAGAAGGGTAAGCCGAATTGCCAAGTTTAGGGATCTAAAGATCCAAGATTGAAGGTGATGATCAAGGGAGGTAAGAAGGGGCTCCCAGGGGTTGAGGCATGATGAATTGTATGTGAGGGGGGATCCCAAGTATTTGGATGGAAGGGAAATCCTGGTAAAACCCAAAAGGTTTTCCAAGTGAATTTGAATGGATTCTGGGGTGTTGAAAAAAAAGACTTGAGATTTACCTGCATTGATAGATATACCTAAGGCTGCAGAGAAGTCATCCAGGATGGTCCTGATGGTGGATGATTCTTTCACAGTAGATGATCCCATATTCATTGTGTTATATACAAATTGACTATGGGAAATGGGAATCCATGCCATGGATTTTGAGACCCTGGAGGGCCCTACTGGCTATGTGATCTTGAATGTGACAGTTGGGGCCTTCTACAAGTATGAAAAAGAGGAAGGGGGACAGAGGGTCTCCCTGTCGAATTCCTCTTGTGGGTGAGAAGGTTTTTGAAGGAGCACCATTGACCAGGATGGAGAAGAAGATGCTAGAAGTGAGTTTTAGAATCCAACTGATCCAATCTAGGTGAAAGCCAAAGGCTGTGAGGATCTGTTGCATGTACTGCCAGCTTATTGTATCAAAGGCTTTAGAGAAATCCAGTTTGATTATCATGCCCAGTATGTGGAAGGACTTAAGGGAGTGAATGAATCCATGTGCCAAGATGATGTTTTCCAATATCTGGCGACCTTCAATGTATCCAAATTGTTCTTTAGAAATAATGAAAGGAAGAATAGTTTTGAGGTGCATAGCAATTACCTTAGTAATGATTTTGTAGATGACGTTTCATAATGCAATTGGTATAAACGTCTTAGGGTACGTGGTCCTTTCTTCTTTGGGAATGCGAGTGAGGAATATTTCTTTGAAAGCTAAGAGTACATTCTTGGAGTGTCTTGAGTCTTCAAAAATTTTCCAAACTTCCTCTCTTATCATTGGCCAACAATGATGAAAGGAATCTATGGTAAAACCATTCAGACCTTGAGCTTTTCCTGGTGGCATTTCCTTCATATCCTGGTCCACCTCTTCAATGGTGATGGGGCGGATAAGAGCAGTGTTTTTTTCTTTAGTTATCAAAGCAGGAATATGCTGAGTGATTTTGGAAATGGTTGTAGATCTATCCTGGATGGGTTCTTATAAGAGATTCTTGTAGAAGTTGATGAGTTCATGTTCAATGTATTTGTTTGTGAGGATATTCTCACCATGATCATTTTCTATCCTAGTGATTCTGTTTATGTGGTGTCTTTGAATCATGGATTGGTGGAAAAAAAATGATTTTTTCCCCTTCCCGCAACCACTATATCCATGATTTTTGTCGCCATAGGGTATCCTCTTGCGCATATTGCTCATATAATTTTTTTCTAAGAAAGGCATCCTCTTCTTGCAGTTGATATGAGGTGCCATTATTTATTATTTCTTTTTTCATTTCTTTCATGCGCAACTCCAGGTATTTTTGATCTTGGAAGATATTTCCAAAGACCATTGTATTCTAGGTCTTGAGGTGTTGTTTGAAATTTTTCAATTTTTGATGGAAGAAATACATGAGAGAGCCATGAGAGATCTCTACATTTTTCCACCAGGTGGGAGAATTTTCTTTAAAGTCTGGATTATCAACCCAAAATTTCTCGAAGCGGAAAGGTTTGAGCTGAGGGGATCTTGTTTTATTCAGCTAGAGTTGTATGGGATAATGGTCTAAACCAGAAATTGGAAGGATGTTGGCATACATAGAGAACCCTCTAATCATTATAGATTATGATATTATAAATCTATCTAGCTTTCAAGCGACATGGTGCTTACCGGAGCATTTGTTGGACTAGGTGAACATACCTTCTTGGAAGTCCAGGTCGAAGAGACAAAGGGTGTTGATGATTTTGCAGAAGGAGGCGTTGTCGTTGTCCAATTTTCTTGTAGCTCCTATTTTTTCTTCTAGATATTTGATGTGGTTGAATTCACCTCCTAGGATCCACTATTGGTTGTTAGCTAAGTTCTTCAATAGTTGGAGAGAGAATCTGAATCTTTCTTTTTCTTTTTTGTTTTCTGGTCCATACATGTTTGTGATAAAACCAAAATCTTTTGAGCCAATGGCTCGAAAGGATGTTGAGATTGACCATTTGGTGGAGAGTAAGTTTTCTAGAATGACCACTATTGGATTCCATAGAATAGACAACCCTCCTCCTGAACCATTTGAATAATTAGAGATGAAGTTTCCTCTCTTCCAACATTTGGAGAGGATGTTATTTGTCATGGAGCCTGCACATTTGGTTTCTTGAAGGAAAAAAATGCATGGTTGTTCTGTAATGATTCTGCTTAGAAGGATTCTTTATTTATCCCTTCCATTGAAGCCTCTTATGTTCCATGATATTATATTCATGAGGAAGGTGGGGTGGGGTTGGGGAAGAAGCTATCAATTAGCTTGTGTATTTGCCCCGAGTTTACCATGTAGCTTCCTATTTCCTGGATCAGTTTTTGGGTGGATTTTCTTCCTCTTCTTCCTGCTTCCTTTGGTTGTTTGCACACTTGTTTTTGTTCCTCTGGGGACATACCAAGCTCTATTTTTTATCCAATTATTCGAGCCTTTGTCTCAGTGGGTGAGGCTTTCTTATTTCTCTTCAAATATTCAAAACTACATTAGAAAAGTGTCAAATGGATTACAAATTGGTATGGATGTGTTCTGCTAGACCTCAAGAACCCAACACATCTGAAGGCACTGAAAACGGTTGAGCGAAGCTCTCAAAATTGACCCACAAATTTCCTCTCCTCAATGGCTTCTCTACATAAAACTGACTTTGGCTTCACAATTCTATAGCATTTATCCTCTTTTGAACCTCCCTTAGGCTGCCAAGAACCTCTGTTTTATATATAATTGAAGTTGGTAACATCCTCCCAACTTCCTCCCAAGATCTGGCCTCAAAAGGGGCTTGACATCTCCAAAAAATGACCAAAATCTCCCAAAATCAGGCTAAATCAGCATTAAAAATTATAATATAAAATTAAAAACACAAATTCGGGCCAAAATTGGGCACAACCCCTATTTTCCCAGCTCCTTGTTGCATGGGTCTCTGTCATGTGGTTGAAGGATGGCTGGCGCGCTCTGGCTCCTTTGAGTCGAGGTCCTGGTCTTGTGGCATTGGCCCATATGGCCACACCCTAATACTCCATGCGCCCATATGGTTGCTACCTCCCGGTTGTTAGCCCCTGGTTGGTCGGGGCTAGAACCCGTCGACTGGGGTTTAGCCCAATCCTTCACCATTTGTCAACACATATACAATTTTCGCCAAATAACAAACAAGCCACATCATCTTCCCATCCAGTTAGCCTGGTAAGTTAGGTATTTGTGCCCATGGAGGTCGAGATTTCAAATCCCCTAGAGCCACCATTTTTTTTTATCTAGGCATCATTGAAAAAATATGGGGTGCCACATGGCACCCTCTGATTGGTCCATGTGTCACCTTGTGATTGGACCGTACCACATAGTCACCTGCCATGTCAGCTTCCGTACAACCCTGTCATCTGCCCAATCACCTACCACTTCATCCACCGTACAACCACGTGTCATGCCATGTCACGTCTGTACTACATAGTCACCCTACCACGTCAGCATCCATACGACCTAGTTTTCATTCATATTGCCACATGTCATCCTATCATTGGGCCACGTCATGTATGGACTACCACGTGTCAAATCCGTATAGTGCCACATGTCAAATCTGTACAGGTGCCAACTCAGCTCGAAAATGTTGAATCTAAGTGACACATGTCACCTCTTGGTGATGCCATGTTAGCATGATGATGTCACTTGTACTATTAACATCAGTGTTGACTTTGACCAGTTGACTTTTTGCATGTTTGGGAATTTGATCAGAATGCAATAACTTTCGCATACCGTGTCTATTTGAGAAAACAATTATATGGACAGAATCAGCACGACGAGATGGACGTAATGGCACTAGTTTCGTCTGATTCCGATAAATTTGATTTTTAGGCCTTCCTAGATCCATTTTGGATCGGTGTTGGATCTAGATGTCACTTCGGCTATGGAGTTGAGGTATACTTTGTGTACCTTTTTTAGTTGCTCCGAGGAGACAGATTGGAGTTCTTTTTTTCTATGTGCTTCTTCTAGTCGGATGAGGTCAACTTCAACTAGATGTTGCTCATCCCATTCTATTTCCATTTCAACGCCTTCTTCCTGTGGTGGGTTGACTATTGGGGGAAGGGGGGTGATTTGTTCCAGGATCGGTTCTGAGCAATATTTTCCTTTAGCCTTTGAAATGGTTGAGGCCAAGTTAGGGGAAAAGGGGATGGTGGTAGGTTCTTCCGGGATGGAGTTGAGGACTTCAAAAAAGTTTCTTGTGGAGGGTTATGTATGGCTTGTTGTCTGGGTTTTTTTCTGAGGTTGGCATCTATGACCTTGTACCTATGCGAAACCATCCTTTGAATAACTTACCATGTGATGAAATGTATGCCCCCCTTCACAATCCTCGTACATAAAATGATGTCTTTAAGTTTTTTTCCTTTCAAATCTTCTTTGTTTCAAACCCCTCCATTCATTGCAAGGGAAATGACATTTCCCATCAGTACCGACCAGTGCCTCCCATGCATCCCTTAACCTAGCAACAATATTTTGACTCTCTTCAGGTGTTGGCATTGGGATTTCCTATATTTACAAAAAAATCCACTAAAGAAATACCAGTACATTAATATAGGAATTATATATTCTAATTATGGTACAAATATCATCGAATTATATTGACCCCATATGTACTAGAGAATTAATCCATTTTTCATCATAGATTTATTAAAGGTTTATAACAATAATCAACAAATTGAAACCACACATTTTTACCACATAAGTTCCAAAGATTGACTATAAGCAAGTAATAAAATCAAACAATAAAAGAGAACTACACCAAGACAAATTGTATAGTAATTAAATGGAATTGAGTAGACATGTTAATACCTATTTCCTAGGGAAAAAAATTGTGTCCCCAAATGGAAGAGGGTCTAAGGGTTAGGGATCCAATCTGGGTATTTAAAAAAGAGACAAAATAATATTAAAAATTTGTAACCTTCAAAGTACAAAATCATAGCTATGAAGATCAAGAATTGGATTTGAGTCAACTAGCATGTAGCAAAAAGACTAATAAATCATGCAACAAACAATGAGCATAAAATTATTTTATAATCATCGCACCTACAAAAAAATTCTTGAAAACACTAACCTCCATCGACCTTCTGAAAAAAGTTGACTATGTCAAAGTTGACCAAGTCAGTGAAGTCAGTGACCGTTAAACCATTTTCAAATCGGTTGTTTTCATCCTCAATGTTCATTGATAGATTGATGAACTGTCCTATAGGTTCATCGAAAGATAGATGGGGACAAATGTCTGTCGAAATTCTGATGTTCATCGGGGACCCAGAATAAAAAAAAACAAAAAATTAATAATTTGCAAAGATATGATTGAATTTATCATTATCATCAGAATTGTTTGTCGAATTTTGACCCCATGTATAGTAGTGGATGCTACTCATAAGTTCTATAGAGTTTGGAAACTTCCTCGGAGGCCTGCACTCTCTGACCACACTCTTGGTAGCCTCACTAGCATCTGTCAATGTCTATAATAGCCACCCGGCTCTTATGACAATACTGGAAGGGGATAAATCCTCCTCCCCACCTGAATTTTGAGCTGGTGACTGATGCTCATCCTTCGATGCATGTTTCTCTATGTCATGTTGATGACTCATGAGATCTCTTGGATGCCAATTTCTCCTAAATATTAACATCCTTTCTCACAAATGTCTTCCTTTGTGCTAGTATAAATATCTTTTAATCCTTTGAGGTATCATTGTACCCCAACATATACCCTTTTTTCCTGAAGGCTCCAACTTCATCCTCTTCTCCATAGGCACATGGATGTAGACTAGACAACCAAATATCCTCAAATGTCCTATCTCTGGCTTCACCCCTGATAATTCTCCTCTGGATTATTGTCCCCCAATATCCTTTGAGGACTCAAGTTCTTCACATACACTATCGTGTTGCATGCCTCTGCCCAAATAAACGTAGGAAAATCCTTGTCATGTATCATAACCTTGGCAGAACCAATGATGGACTGATTCTTTCTATCTGCAACCCCATTCTACCGAGGGTTGTATGAGACTCTCATCTTCGTCTTGATCTGTGCCTCCTTGCATAAATACTTGAATTCATTCGAGGTGTACTCTCCCCATTATTCGACCTCAATACCTTGATATTTTTCTCTATATAGTTCTCCATTTGAGCTCTAAACTTCTGAAAACAAATGAAGTCCTTTTCCTTGGTCTTCATAAAGAAGATCCATGTTTTCCTGGAAAAATTATTAATAAATATCACATAGTATGGCGATCCCTATATTGATGCTACTAACATCATCCCACTCACATATGAATGGATAAGATCCAAGTTCCCCTTGGACCTACTCTCGCTGCTTGGAAAAGTATCCTTGGCATTCTTGTCAAGTGTACACCCTCTACACACTCCTTGTTCCTCAATACTGAATTCTGGAAGACATGTAACAATCCTCCTTGGAATTGATAATTCTCTATAGTGTAGGTGTCCCAACCTCCTGTTCCACAACTCACATAGGTTGTCACTATCAAGTACAAAATATTCAGCATGCTTTCCCTATAACCTATACAAAGTTTACTCTCTAACCCCAACGACCACTACTATGTCTGGGCTATCTCTCTCCGGACATATGAGTATTTTCCCTCTCTGAAAAGTGATGGAAAAACCCATGTACTCCATAGCTAAGACTGAGAGAAAATTCTTCTTCAAACCTGGTACATAAAGCACATCATGGGCATCTAACAAACCTCCTGACTCAAGCTAGAATGGAATTTTTTTGTCCCCCTTCACTGCACACTTGGCATCATCACCAAGCTCCAAATGAAAATTTGATTCCCTCTTTGTCAGAATACTAAATATGTCCCATGCTTCTGTCATATGATGAGATGCACCACTATCCAAGTTCCATGCACTCCTGGTAGGTGTGCTGGTAGAAATGCAAGAAACCAGTGAGAAATCCTTCTCAAACTTCATTTCAAACTCATCAAGTTGCATCTTTGTTGATGTTGTTGTCTGCATCTTTCCTGTAACCTTATTCTTCTTTGGACACTAAGATGCAAAATTTCCATTCTTATGACATGAGAAGGACTTGATTTTACTCAAGTCTTTATTCTTCCTTGGTTGTGATGATCCTCCATCACTGTTACCCTTCTTGCTAGAAATTTATCATTTTCCCTTCTGTGTCTTACTAACAAGAGCCAAGTTCTCATCACTACTTCCCTACTTGTTTCTTTTATAATCCTCCTGAGTCTCTTCATGGATGTAATCATCTGAAAGTCTCTACCAATCTCAAAGATGTTCTCGATCACAAAATCCCTTGAAAAATGGTTCCCAAGAATTGGGAAGACCATTCAATGCCACATTCACGAGCTCTGCATCCTTCATTTTCTCCCCTATGGATTCAAGTAGATCAAGCAGCTATGTGATCCTCATGAAATAACCGACAACATTGTTATATCTATACATCTACACCGATATGATTTTATTCCTTAAGACCATCGTCCTATTCATGTTAGTTCTCTGGAATAAATCTACCAAGGAATAAAACTTATCTTTCATTGTCTTCTTCTCAGATATGTGAGGAATTATATGATCCTTCACTGAATCCAAGAGTACCCGCTCGACTTTAGTCTCCTTCTTCTAGTGAACTTCCAAATATGTAGGATCTGTTGGTGGAACAACTACTTTGTCCACTAACTCACAAAGGTCATACTCCTTTAATTCCAAAGTCACTCTTGCTTTCCAAGATAGGAAATTGGATGCTCCATCCAATATATCTTCAACTCTCAAAGGTGCTACTACCATCCCTTAGACCTGATAAAATACCCTGGAAATAACATGTTTCTGAAACTCCCCTTGTATTCACCTATACATGCCTGTCACAACTGAAACTCGCATATGTACATGATCTACCTTAATGAAACCCATGTATATATGCACATATACTTACTAAAACCTGCATATACATGTCTGTCTCCAAAGACACCCGTGTATGTGTGCACTCGTTCCTTCTGCAACCTACGTACAACTCTATAAAACTGCAAAACCCTAGTTTTGCCTCAGTACGATTGATTCCCTAAAATCTGTCCTTCGATTTCTTCCTCCTAGTTATGGATTTGCTAAGATATTCTGCAGATATGATAGATATACTATCAACTACTATGGATCTAATATTTTTCTTCCTCTCAAAGAATGTGCTCTGATAACATGTTGAAATCCTTACTCTAGCACATAGTAATTAAATGGAATTGAGTAGACATGTTAATACCTATTTCCTAGGGAAAAAATTGTGTCCCCAAATGAAAGAGGGTCTAAGGGTTAGGGATCCAATCTGGGTATTTAAAAAAGAGACAAAATAATATTACAAATTTGTAACCTTCCAAGTGCAAAATCAGAGCTATGCAGATCAAGAATTGGATTTGAGTCAACTAGCACGTAGAAAAAAGACTAATAAATCATGCAACAAAAAATGAGCATAAAATTATTTTATAATCATCGCACCTACAACAAAATTCTCGAAAACACTAACCTCCATCGACCTTCCGACAAAAGTTGACTATGTCAAAGTTGACCAAGTCAATGAAGTCAGTGACCATTAAACCATTTTCAAATGGGTTGTTTTCATCCTCAATGTTCATTGATAGATTGATGAACTATCCTATAGGTTCATCGAAAGATAGATGGGGACAAATGTTTGTCAAAAGCCTAACGTTCATCAGGGGCCCAGAAAAAATAAAAGATTAAAATTTTAATAATTTGCAATGATATGATTGAATTTATCATTATCGTCAGAATTTTTTGTCGAATTTTGACCCCATATATAGTAGTGGATGTTACTCATAAGTTCTATATAGTTTGGAAACTTCCTCAGAGGCCTGCACTCTCTGACCACACTCTTGGTAGCCTCACCACCATCCGTCAATGTCTATAATAGCCACCTGGCTCTTATGACAGGACTGGAAGGGGATAACTCCTCCTCCCCACCTAAAGTTTGAACTGGTGATTGATGCTCATCCTTCGATGCATGTTGCTTTGTGTCACGTTGATGACTCCTGAGATCTCTTGGATGCCAATTTCTCCTAAATATTAACATCCTTGCTCACAAATGTCTTCCTTGTGCTGGTATAAATATCTTGTAATCCTTTGAGGTCTCATTGTACCCCAAAAATATACCCTTTTATCTTGAAGGCTCCAACTCAATCCTCTTCTCCATAGGCACATGGATGTAGACTAGACAACCAAATATCCTCAAATGTCCTATCTTTGGCTCCACCACTGATAATTCTCCTCTGGATTATTTTCCCCCAATATCCTTTGAGGACTAAAGTTCTGCACATACACTACCGTGTTGCACGCTTATGCCCAAATAAACATAGGAAAATCCTTGTCATGTATCATAACCTTGGCAGAACCAATGATGGACTGATTACTTCTATTGCAACCCCATTCTACTGAGGGTTGTATGAGACTATAATCTCCCTCTTGATCCGTGCCTCCTTGCATAAATCCTTGAAGTCATTCGAGGTGTACTCTCCCCATTATTCGACCTCAATACCTTGATATTTTTCTCTATCTAGTTCTCCATATGAGCTCTAAACTTCTGAAAACAAATGAAGTCCTCGTCCTTGGTCTTCATAAAGAAGATCCATGTTTTCCTGGAAAAATTATTAATAAATGTCACATAGTATGGTGATCCCTATATTGATTCTACTAACATCATCCCACTCACATATGAATGGATAAGATCCAAGTTCCCCTTGGACCTACTCTCGCTGCTTGGAAAAGTATCCTTGGCATTCTTGTCAAGTGTACACCCTCTACACACTCCTTGTTGCTCAATACTGAATTCTGGAAGACATGTAACAATCCTCCTTTGAATTGATAATTATCTATAGTGTAGGTGTCCCAACCTCTTGTTCCAAAACTCACATAGGTTGTCATTATCAAGTACCAAATCTTGAGCATGCTTTCCCTGTAACCTATACAAAGTTCACTCTCTAACCCCAACGATCACTACTATGTCTGGGCTATCTCTCTCTGGATGTATGAGTACTTTCCCTCTCTGAAAAGTAATGTAAAAACCCATGTCCTCCATAGCTAAGACTGGGAGAAAATTCTTCTTCAAACCTGGTACATAAAGCACATCATGGGCATCCAAAAAACCTCCTGACTCAAGCTAGAACGGAATTTTTTTGTCCCCCTTCACTGCATACTTGGCATCATCACCAAGATCCACATGAACATTTGATTCCCTCTTCATCAGAATACTAAATATCTCCCATGCTTCTGTCATATGACGAGATGCACCACTGTCCAAGTTCCATGTACTCCTGGTAGGTGTGCTGGTAGAAATGCAAGAAACCAGTGAGAAATCCTTCTCAAACTTCATTTCAAACTCATCAAGTTGCATCTTTGTTGATGTTGTTGTCTGCATCTTTCCTTTAACCTTATTCTTCTTTGGACACTAAGATGCAAAATTTCCATTCTTATGACATGAGAATCACTTGATTTTACTCAAGTCTTTCTTCTTCCCTGGTTGTGATGATCCTCCGTTACTGTTACCCTTCTTGCTAGAAATTTATCCTTTTCCCTTATGTGTCTTACTAACAAGAGCCAAGTTCTCATCACTACTTCCCTACTTGTTTCTCTTATAATACTCCCGAGTCTCTTCATGGATGTAATCATCCGAAGGTCTCTACCAATCTCATAGATGTTCTCGAGCACAAAATCCCTTGAAAAATGGTTCCCAAGAATTGGGAAGACCATTCAATGCCACATTCACGAGCTCTGCATCCTTCATTTTATCCCCTATGGATTCAAGTAGATCACACAGCTATGTGATCCTCATGAAATAACTGACAACATTGTTATATCTAGACATCTACACCGATATGATTTTATTCCTTAAGATCATCTTTCTATTCATGTTAGTTCTCTGGAATAAATCTACCAAGGCATCAAATGTCTCTTTCATTGTATTCTTCTCAGATAAGTGAGGAATTAGATGATCCTTCACTGAATCCAAGAGTACCCGCTTGGCTTTAATCTCCTTCTTCTAGTGAACTGCCAAATCTGCAGGATCTGTTGGTGGAACAACTACTTTGTCCACTAACTCACAAAGGTCATACTCCTTTAATTCCAAAGTCACTCTTTCTTTCCAAGATAGGAAGTTGGATTCTCCATCCAATATATCTTCAACTCTCAAAGGTGCTACTACCATCCCTTAGACCTGATAAAACACCCTGGAAATAACATGTTGCTAAAACTCCCCTTGTATTCACCTATACGCGCCTATCACAACTGAAACTCACATATGTACATGATTTACCTTAATGAAACCCATGTATATATGCACATATACTTACTAAAACCTGCATATACATGTCTGTCTCCAAAGACACCCATGTATGTGTGCTCTCGTTCCTTCTGCAACCTACGTACAACTCTATAAAACTGCAAAACCCTAGTTTTGCCTTAGTACGATTGATTCCCTAAAATCTGTCCTTCGATTTCTTCCTCCTAGTTATGGATTTGCTAAGATCTTCTGCAGATATGATAGATATACTATCAACTACTATGGATCTGATATTTTTCTTCCTCTCAAAGAATGCGCTCTGATAACATGTTGAAATCCTTACTCTAGCACATAGGTATCATTTTATCTAGTAATTTCCTTACTGCAAATAATATTAGCAGCTCACAAAACAAAAATACATTGTTGGAATATTCAAATCAAATAAAAATAACGAAAGAAATACTAGAAACAAAATCATGCCCACATAAACACTAATATTTTTGGCTAGATACCCCTGGAAAAACCCTGGAGGGAAAACCAAGGCTCAAATAATTTTATTATGATTAAAATTAGGGCTCCCGTAATAGGGTTAATGACCAACTGAGATAAATACAACTGCAGACAAACCTGACAAATTTTGATCTATTATACGATCCATATATGGCATGGTTTTCGAGGTTTACATGTATTTCCTTAAGTAAACCCATGTATATGCACATGTCTCCACTAAAACCCATGTACACAACCTCATGGACTATACAAAAAAATCCATATGGCTCGACCCTTTCTTGTGGATTTGCTCTGTTGAAACCCACTTGTGGCTTCCTATGTTCTCTCTTCTCCTTAACTTGATCTCTAAATGGAAGTCCTTCTCCACCTATCCAAGACATCCTTGAATCACAGTCCTTCGTGACCCAACTCTCTGAGAAAAAATCCTTCTCTTCTCTGATCAATGTATCAAGTATCTTCCTCCTTCACCCTATCCTTTCTTTAGAATCTTGATTTATAACCTAACCCTAATCTCCAAAGTGATTGACAGTTTAGATTACTTCTCAACTCACTTGAGATCAATGGCTAATAT
>SNQJ01S0003393.1:236876-251078 GCA_010110895.2 Picea sitchensis | reverse complement strand
TCCGTGGTTTTCTCCCGATTTGGGTTTCCACGTAAAACACTGGTGTACTGTGTATGCATGTGATTGTTTATTTATTACTGCTCATTATTGGATAATAATTCTACATTGATATAACATTTGAATAAAATGGATTATAATTACGTTATTACTGATTCACCCCCCCTCTCAGTAATCCAACAACTTATCCCTTCTACACCTACCTGCAACTTTCTTCTACAAGAACATCTTGCAAAGGCAACAAGCTTGACATCGTCTTTCCATGTGAAAGAGACGGGTTCGATTCCCGTAGGGGATAGGTAGGTACTCATTCCCGGGCAAGGTGGGAATATCATCGAGGGCAAGGTGGGAAGGCTAAAGAATTTCCTTATTCAATTGAGGCATTAGGTTTCCACTTCGTCACACACGACAAAGGAACGAGATTTGTAATGCTAGAAAAAATGACAGCTGAAGTTGTGCAGATGACATTGGCATGCACATGGTACACAATTTGGGGAAAAATTGGAGGAAAATTTAAGCGCAGGAGGAAAATATATGCCAACCTCTATGGAAAGTCTGCAGAATAAGAACGACGAATAATTACTTAAACATTCTTACTTGAAAACTGTAAACAATAAACAATGAATACGAATGAAACTATGCTACTAAAACTTACTCGTCAATGATGAACGACGGAATTGCAAGTCCAATTGTGGGTGCACAATTTGAACCCTACAAAGTGCAAAACCAACTCCAACTGCAGGTGCAAGAATCCAACCTTGCAAAGTTGAAGCAAACAAAAGCAAGCAGTAAGCAACAAACTAGTGAGAAACCACCAACAGGTCCAACTGCAGGTGCAAGACTTCAACCTTGCAAAGTTTAACCAAACAACAACAAGAAGCAACCAACGAACAAACAAACCTGTGAACAACCAACAACCAGTGAACCAATAAAGAATATATGTATCTTCAATGATGACTAAATTTCATTCCAAACATAGAAGAAATATGAAACATATGATGACTATGCTAGTGGCGGTGGACAACAATATTTCCCAAATTCACTGCAAGATTGTATACAAAAATTGGAGGAAAAATGTACTCTGACAGGCCTATCTAAGTAAAAATTTAAGGCTGTCGGGCCTGTTTAAGGGCCTCTTGCTATGTAAATATTTAAGTTGTTAGGCCTATTCAAGTACCTAAAAAAGAGTGTCAATGCTCAAAACTTTCGGTATGTAAACATTTCAATAAAAATTAAAAATTAAAAAAGAGCGTCGATGCTCAAAACTTTGGATATATAAATATTTAAAACATTAGGAATAACAAAGCTGGAAATAAGACTTCGAATCTATTCTCCAATGAGATGATGACAAATAATTATTTTTTATTATATAAAAAATAATGCTTTCTATTCTCTAGTTCTAACAATATAGATTGTGCAAAAATTTATAATCAAAGGGAAAGTTAATATGAAGTCAACGATTTATTGATCACTATAGTCCCTCTACGCCTTCAGCAGGGACTAATAAAATATAAATTTTGAAATGCAAAGGTTCCAATATTCAATTCTAACTAATCTGCAAATCATTGTAAATATAAGAACATACACATTATCCATGGAATTTAAAGTGGCCTTTGAAATGGATGAATAATCCACAGTACTTCAACTATCAAAGTTGAGAAATAATAGAAAGTGGATTGTAATTTACTCAACACGTTACACAATATCATTTTCTTTGAATACTAGAAATAAATGTGGAGATCATGTGAACTTGAATCACATGTAAACACCGATGGTGTGATGGCGAACCAACCACAAACTTAAATTGGCATATGAACTTTCCTAGATGGAAGTGATGATAGCAGAGGGGGCACGTGGAATTCAAATGGACCGGTCAAAGTGAATAGAGCTCTATGGGTAACACATCTCATCTGTGGCCAATAGGTGGTGGTGCCTCATGGTTTTTACATATTTTGTTTTTGTACAATGCAACCTTTGAAATCCCATCAATGGATTCTCCAAGAGTCTCAACACAAAGGAACTTCCATCCATCAATCATTAGGATTTGCATCTCATTTAAAAGATGAACAAAACTTCGTCATCCAAAATCGATAGGTTTGAAATATATGGTTTTTTTTTTCCACCATAGTTTTTTCCACCAAAGAAAGGGTGCATGAAACTCACTAATACTTCTCCACGTTCGTGGATGATAAGGGTGCTAAACCGCAACTCCAAAGACACAAGATTTGAACTCGTGACCTTCCCCCATACTGAAAGAGTATGTGCACGTCTCACCAATTGTGCTATCATGTATTAGGAAAAAGACAAAATATATGGTATACACGTCACAATTATGGTATTCCAAACCTAACATTTTTGGACGACAAAGTTTGGTGAAAAACTCTCCCTTAAAAATGTCTTTGACATAATAAGTTAAGAAATACTAACATGTTGAATGCATGTAAGATGTGTTCGAAATAATGTTAAAGGGCCTTCACAAACAATGGACCTCTCACTGTATGCAAGAGCCATCTCAACTCCACTCTTTATCTTCATCCAAATTATCTATTTGTATTATTTTCTATAATTTTATGGAGAAAAATTCTTTTGGATTAATGCCCATTATGAAAGACTAAGATACATCGTTGATATTCACAAGTGGCTCCAAAGAAATGATTCCAATTACTAGTGCGAAGATGAATTTGTGGGTGAACTCATATAGATCAATAACTATTTGCAAAACTATGTAAATTTAATTTCCTTTATGTAATATTTGTGGTTGAGGTAATATAGATCAATAACATTGCAAAACTATGTAAATTTAATTCCCTTCGTTTACTGTTTTCCTTTTTAAAATATTTGATTATTTATTTGTGGTTGAGCTGATATAGTATTGCAAAACTATGTAAATTTAATTCCCTTCGTTTAATGTTTTCCTAGCATTGCAAAACTATGTAAATTCAATTCCCTTCGTTTAATGTTTTCGTTATTTGTAGTATTTGATTATTGATTAGTTATTCAACTTGTAAGTTGTCATGAAAATGAAAATTATAAGACTTATCAATTGGATTAGTGTATATGAATATTCAATAATATCAAATAAGATTGTAAATACATTAAACATATGTAATTGAGATGAACCTTATTGATTTTAATTTTGCATTGGCACTCGAGCTTCGTCATACCCAAATGGGCTTAGCACACTTCATGTGCTTTCGATTTACTATATATTTTTGAATCACGCTTTTGCACACTTTGTATATGTTTTTGAATCACGTTGGAAGAGATGGAATATGGAGCATGTCGCCACTTGAGAATATTATTATATTTATTTATATGTGAACAATTAATTTATTAATANAACTATTTGCAAAACTATGTAAATTTAATTTCCTTTATGTAATATTTGTGGTTGAGGTAATATAGATCAATAACATTGCAAAACTATGTAAATTTAATTCCCTTCGTTTACTGTTTTCCTTTTTAAAATATTTGATTATTTATTTGTGGTTGAGCTGATATAGTATTGCAAAACTATGTAAATTTAATTCCCTTCGTTTAATGTTTTCCTAGCATTGCAAAACTATGTAAATTCAATTCCCTTCGTTTAATGTTTTCGTTATTTGTAGTATTTGATTATTGATTAGTTATTCAACTTGTAAGTTGTCATGAAAATGAAAATTATAAGACTTATCAATTGGATTAGTGTATATGAATATTCAATAATATCAAATAAGATTGTAAATACATTAAACATATGTAATTGAGATGAACCTTATTGATTTTAATTTTGCATTGGCACTCGAGCTTCGTCATACCCAAATGGGCTTAGCACACTTCATGTGCTTTCGATTTACTATATATTTTTGAATCACGCTTTTGCACACTTTGTATATGTTTTTGAATCACGTTGGAAGAGATGGAATATGGAGCATGTCGCCACTTGAGAATATTATTATATTTATTTATATGTGAACAATTAATTTATTAATATCAACAAAATTAAGATAATAGTTTTCACACTTATTTAGTTAGATTTTAAGAAATTTTGGTGGAGGTAAATTTTAACTCATAAAACTAAGGAAAATAATATGATTTTTTTTGAAGAACTGGAATTCCTACCTAAAAATATTTACGAATCCTCTAATGTCATGGACACGGTTCTAGACGTTTTTACAGAGGATGAAGTTATTTCTTTATAAGACATGGAGTTTGGGGTTAAGCAACTAGCAATAGGGAAAGCTAAGGACATCAAAGGCTACCGAGATGAAATATTAAAAATTGGAGGGTCTATCCTCATCCCTCGAATATACAAGCTCTTCAATTTAGCAGTCAAACAAGACTTCCCTAAACCCTGGACGGAAAGCCTCATCGTTTCATATTTAAAAGCAGGGATAAAAACAATCCCTCTATTGGGAAATTGGAGAGTAGACATCATTATTAAACACACCAAAATTGTGCTCAACGCTCTATTCATTCAATGTAATGATACACATATAAATACAATAAAGATGTCTCAAGATAGAATAACCACCTTGATTTCATGATCTACTTGGTTGAGCAAATATCTCAACCTCACACCAATCTAGGAAGCTAACTAGTTGGACAGAATCTCTCAAACCAACTAGGTCTCAACAACCTCCTAAAAACTAGGAACAAACTCCTTCTCGCAGAGACTAGAACTCTACCTAATAATGACCAATAAACTTAATAATTAAATATATGATCACTGTAAAGACAAGTGGGAGTTACATATCTCAACACTCCCCCTTAATGACTACTTGTCTTTATCAATCGTCAGGTCAGGTCTTCATCATCACCAAGTCCTCTAAATCGAAGCACCTCCTGATCAACAAAGTCTATGTCTGGTCCAACCTGATACTTTCTCTTTGTACTACGATCATGCATCACCAAATTGCCAAAGTCCATATAAAGAGACAACCATTCATTAGAGTGCATGGCGTTAGCACATAGAATTTGCACTAGAAATTTGGTTATTTTTACGGTCTATTTTGCAGCACTGTGAATTAGGAGATTCCGCAGCGCCAACTTCCTCAAACACCAAGTTTCAACATTTTTTAGGAAGCAAGAGCACTTGATTCTACATATGAGTCCAATAACGCAATATTCATTCATTCCCATCATTACCTTTTTGTCATGCTAAAGGATTTCAAATTGCTCCTAGCTCGACGCTACAAAAACTGTCATTTTAAGAATGTGCTGCGAAATGTGCTGCAAAAACTCTGTTCTAGGACCGCTGAACTAGTATTTTTGACCAGTTGACTTCCAGGAGGATTTCCGGGTGAACCAGGATGAATTTTAAAAATTCAAAGGAGGTTATTGTCAAGCACAGACCCAAGAACATTAACCTTGCGCCATTTTCACCACGGGCATCGTTATGATTCAGGGAATCTTTGAGCCCTTTTTCAGTTTTCATGATTTCACATTAGAGGCATGTTTTGAGACAGTATTAGGCCACCAGTTTTCATGATTTCCTGTTAGAGGCATGTTTTTGAGACACGTATTCCGGCCAGCTGGAGATGATTTTCAAGAAATCTAGAGCGCTTTTTCTTCAGAACGAGCTTATCTACAAAAATCGTTCGCAGATTTTACACAACTATTATATTTTGAGAATTACAAGTGGCGTTTTGAAGCCTATTTTTCAGAATTTCGCCTCTTGAAAAGTAAGAAATTAGTTAAAACGTGTCATTCTCTCTTTGAAACTATTTATGTTTTGGGAAAGGGGTTGGAGTTCGAATTAGTGAGCTGGAAAATACCTATAGTGCTATATATTTCATTGTACAAGAGTAAAGAAGGGTTAGAATGAACTAAGGGAGGGGGAAGAGTTATAGAAAATAAAACTATTTTGTTTTTGGATCTCTGTATACCTCACTGAAGAGCATGCATTTCAATTGATGTTGCTAATGCTAATCCGAAACAAAGTTTTTCTTCCATTTTCTTATGGTTTATGGTTATGGTGTGAAGGATTCATGCCATTATTCTTAAGCAACAATAGATTTGACTGCCCATAGGATGTTACCATGAATGTATTTTGATTTGTGAAGTAGGAGGATCCCGACTTGAATTTCCTTCAGAGAATTGAACAATTGGACCAGATGTGAAAATGAACTATTCTCTTTATGTTTATTTCTCATTCTTCCCTGCAATTTTGTCTTGTTTCTGTTGATATTTGGATTAGACTTTCTCTGTGCGAACATGGTCTGATGTAGGCATCATTTATCATTGATGAACAATTTTAATTAGCTCCCTCTCACCTTTCAAAAACAAACTTGTTGTTACATTTTATTGATGGGCTCTAGGCTTGCTCCCTTGCAGTCTAGGAGAAACTCCTTGCACTAACATCATTGGCACCATTGCCGAGGAGGTGATTTGAGCAATGTTGAATATCTCCCTAGGTAGAATGACAAGTACAGTTCCAACTTTAGATGGTAGATTGAAGTTGGGCACCTAGAAAACTGCATATTTTCTACCTAGCGACTCCATAAAGACGAACCTGTTGGAAGGATCCACTGTGGGAACAAGATTGGAAACAGATGGAAGGCAGAGGCAAGTTCAGGTATCAAGTTCTGAATTTCTTTATGGAACTTGTGCTCTTTGTCCTTCATTCTTTCTTGAATTTCCCTGCACACATTAGGAGAATCATAATCTGCTTCGTATACTCTAAAAACCACCAGCCTGCTCTTGCATATTCCTCTTTAAAACAAGTAGATTTACCCCCTTCCCATGTCATTGATGTTAAGGATATCCATCCACTTCGAACACCTAAAAAATATGAGGTTCATATACACTTTTTTAATCAGTCCGAACCTTATGATTCTCTCCCTTCTGTAGATTTCAAAGTTGATTTATTACCTGCTGCCATTCCCTCTACTGCCAATAACCAACCTGTTGAAATTCAACTTGCACCAAATGATTATTGTCCTTTTGCAAATTATGAAACTGATTCAGTACAGGTTGCCAGCTCCTTTGACCTTTACCAACAACCTTCTAGTGTTCAACATCCCACTGAATTCCAGTTTAAGATTAGGGAAAATATGTTTGGACCTCTAAAGCTGCCATCCTTTCTTCATCCTTACCCTCCCGGATTTGTAGACTACCTACCAACTTTTGTTGGAAAAGATAAAATTGTTGGAGAAGAGCATCTGTCAGCCTTTCAAGACTTCATCGACAATCTTGAAATCTTGTATGAAGATATTGTCATGAGGATTTTCTCTAAATATTTGATTGGATATGCTGCCTTGTGGTTCAAGAATATGGAAGCTAATTCCATTGGTTCATGGGATGAACTATATGACACATTTTTAAAATAATGGGGAGAGAGAAAATCATTTGATCAGTACTTGCATGAGTTCACTACTGTGAGAAGAGAGGGTAATGAAGTTTTGTCTGCTTTTAATCGAAGGTTCTATAGTATATATTGCAGCTTACCCTTGGAAATTAAACCTTCTGAAACTGTTGCCATGGATTATTACATCATGTCTTAGCACTCCAAAATTGTCTTATTTCTTAGAGAAAGAGAGTCTACATCTTTACTGCAGTTATTTAGAGATGTTGAAGAAGTGGAGGAGAACCTCTGAGCTTGTGGCAGGATTCAAAGTCAATATAATGTTGAATCTGGACATGAGGTAACTGCTTGGCAGTCTTTGTATGTTCATGATGTAGTAGACTTTCCTGTGGGGTATGAAAAAGAGAAAAATTTATCACTGTCTCTTTCTAATTATCATGAATTGAAAGCAGATTTGACTTACTGTTTTACTAAAGAAGACATAGTAGATGAGTCTGTTCTTGAGGTAGGTGAAGTGGATGTATTTAGCAACCCTATTTTTAATAATGTTATGGTTTCAACTACTGGCATGTAGCTACCAATATTTGATGTACAGTCATAAACATTCATAAACATTTTATGAACAACCTCTTATTGATATATGTGTAGAAATAATTTGCAGTCAGCCAAAAGAACTAAGACAACAACTATCAACGAACCAGTAGCCACTTGCATCAGTAATCCATTTACCAGAACTTGCAAAAAAATAGAAGGAAGAATCTGCACATGAGGTGATTGATCAACAATCCTTGTTTGGTTATGATGACATCCAAGGTCAGATGTTCTTGAGCTTAGATTAGGAATTTTCACTTATTAGTCAAGGAAATTTTATTAGTCCTGGATGTCATGAATTGAATCATGTTGTTGGCCCTTGACCAAGTTTTGGGAGTTTCTTGGTCATATTAACCTATTTTGGGACTTCGACAACTGTCGAAGGAGGAGCGCAAGACGGAGCGGATATCACGGGATCTCGGCCCACTTTTGGGTCCATTTTGGGTTTTTGGGAATATGTAACGGGATTGGGATATTGGCCCATGGGTTTTACCCATGCTTAGGCCTATTTTGTATGTATAAATAGTAAGCTAGTGAGCTAGAGGATAGATCAGAATCTATGTGATGTATGCTAAGTGCAAGTAAGGTCTATAAGTGCTTTGTGCCTATATTGCACTTGCAGGGCTAAGTGCAAGTCATTGTAGGAAGTTGGAAAAGGCTTTGTGCTTTAACACAAGGAAGAAGGATCTAGCGAGTTGCGCAGATCTTCTGTCCTGTGCGCAGTAGGGTTTTGATGGATCTATGCTTGTAACCGATTGAAGACGCTAATAAAGATGAAAGGATTGGTGGACGTATCCCCAGGTTGGGGGTGAACCACGTAAATACTGTGTTGTGTTGCTTTGCGTTTGTCTCAATATGTTTATGTTCCCATTTTTCTAAGTGCTATGAGATGACTGAATAGATATGCTTATGCTTAAAGTGCTAATGATATGTAGGATGTTAGATCTGATACACATGAATAGGATTAGTGTCTGATCTGTTAGATCTGATGTATTTTACCGATGCTAAGTGCTTGAATATGTTAGATGACTGTGAATGGTGCGAATCCCTATGTTATCAACGAAGTGGATATTGATTGCATATTAAAGAACCAACAGTGCTAAGTGCATTATTAAGTGTTAGAATCATAGATCTGTGTCCCAGCTAAGGTTGCAAACACTCGAGTCTTGCAACCACCCCTGCTTCTACCTCGGGTGAGACTTCATCTGCTTAGCAGGTGTTGCCGAAAGGGTTGGTAGTTAGGGTTTTGTTGGTGCGCTGTAGCGCTGAACCTTGGGTCTGCCCCTATGCCAACAAATGGTTCCGTTGCCGGGACTTGAAACTGTGATTACTAGGAACTGAGAAAGAGGAAGCTCTGTGCAAAGATTCATCTTGAAACTGTGAAATCTTTGTGCATAGATTTGTGCCCTAGCGCGCAGTATTATACTTGATTTGTAAATCTTTGTACTAAAGAAAGAAGGTTAGATCTGAGAGAAAGAAGCCCGGTCTGAAGAGAGAAGGCCAGATCTAAAAGAAAGGAGGTCGGATCTATAGAAAAGAAGCAGGATCTGAAAGCTTTGTGCTCCAATAAAGGTAAAAGCGAGAAGTTTTGATTGGAAGAGGTAAGATCTGTAAGCTTTGTGCTCTATTAAATGTAAGAATAGTTAAAAGTTATTAGATCTGAAATATTTGTGCTCTGTAAAAGTAATAAAGGTGGAATTTTTTGTTTCTAGAGTATGGATCTAGGTATATCTGATAGGTTTTGTCCTAGTTTGAAAGCTAGGGTGTTAGTAGACGAAAGAAGATGTGATATGAATAGATCTGATAAGAATAATGAAAGATATGTTATACGTATGCATAGAAAGAATGTTTGGACTAATAAATGGATGCAGGATCCTAGACAAAATTTGTTGCAGGTTCACTACCATGATCCTAGTGCGTAGTACATAAAAGGCTGGGGATCATTTAATAGAAAACGAGGATTAACCCTCTGTTACAGTTGCATAAGACCAGGACATCTTGCTAAGGAATGCCCTGGCAGAAGACCTAGTTGTCTCTGTTGCAAATCCATGGACCATGAAGTGTTGGATTGCCCTAGAATGATTGCTAAGCTTGAAGGAATGAATCTGAATCAAGGAAACCCTAAGGTAGATCCAGAAAAGGTAGAACCCCAACAAGAATCAGAGAAGGTATTGATACAAGTGAAAGAGACCTTGAATGACCACCGACATGTCAGCTTATCAGAGATCTTCAAAGAGAAGGAATGCATTGAAGCAAGAATAGGGGACTTCGACATTGACTGTGTCCTGGATGAAGAAACATAGATGAATATTATGCCAGAAAGAACCTGAGAATCTATAGGAAGGCCTTCTATGATCCCTTCCCTAGGAGGAATAAGTTTATTCAGAGGAAATCTAGTAAACCTACGTGGAAGGCTCGCCCGGATACCTATTACTGTCAATGGAGCTTCGACATAATAGGACTTTGAGATTAGTAAATTTGTTGAAGACAGAGCCCCGTTTACCATGCTAATAGGAAAACCTTGGATTGATAAAGTTTAAGCCAGACGAAAGGAGGAAGAAGAAGTTTTGGAACAGAAGAAGCAAGAGTTAAAAGACTTTATGACCAAAAGGATCGTGCACTTGATTGAGGAACAAAAGAGCAAATCACAGATATTTAATACTAGCAACTCGGATGTTGAGGCTAAGAGAACACTAGAGGATCCCCAGAAGATTGAATTATGTATCCCAGACAAGGAAGAAGTATTACACAGGAACCCTAGGAAAAAAATTCAACAGTGCGAAGTAACTAAGACCAAAGAAGAAAAGAATCAGAATGATAAAAGCATTACTGAGACGAAGCTCACTGGAAAGAAGGATAGAAAGTTAAGAAAGAAAAGGGATAATACTGAAAGGTTACAAGAGGTTCTAGAAGAGAACTCACAGAAAGAAAAAATGCAGAATTGGAGCTTCGCCGAGATATCAGAATAGCGACATAGAGTACTTTGCCATGATGAAGCAATATAGCCGTTGGACCGATATATCCATTCAACTTCCGCTCTGAATGGGAAAAAAAGCAATAAAGAGGCATCATCAGACCGTTGGGCCGTGCCATAATAGATCGAACATGAGTTAATGGAGGGTCATGACCGTTGTGAGCCAACCGTTATCGACTCACCTATTTATCTCGTCGCGCCATGCATGAAGAACACTTTTGCCAAATCAAGAATTTGAGCTCGCAACCTTGATTAAGATTGTCCAGTGATCATTACACTCTTGCTTTCCATCTTGTTGCCATGTCTACATTACTTCGTGAACCCGATATTATTAACCCAAGCACGTATGTCCAAGGAGCTTAGCGCACTTGAAGAATATGCAAAGGAAGTACTCGTTGATCTCAGGACCGAGAAAGTCATGTCAGAAGGAAGGATGTCTGCAAGTGTGCAAGCATCATTGACAGGAGGAGTCCAAGATTCTCCATCGACTGCTCGCGGAGCAGGAACTTCCAGAATCGCGACAGAGATGAGAACAAAGCATAGATATGATATTGCGAATGCCAAGTTGATTCCGAGCATCTTACCTGTGTATATACCTCCTCTGAGTGGTGCAGTGAACAGAGACAACGTGCCCAGGGATTTTGAGTATGCTTTGGTCACAACGTACCTCCTGAAAGGGGTGTGCGCAGTTCATGCCGACCAGGATAATCTCGCAGCATTGAAGTTTACCGACTTCAACCTTGGCAACAGAAAGGCTTACAACATGCTCTCCCCACATAAGTATTTGACCAGGACTAAAGGCAAGAACTCCAAGATTATCCCACAATCATGGACCCAAAACCTCGTGCAGTCCACACTGCTCAATGTGATGAAGATCCCGCACTTCGGCAGGCACCAAGAAGTGAACACCTGTGTCAAATTGCTGCTGTCAAGTTACCATGGAGGATACTTATGGTTGAACTGCTACATCACTGTGGATCCAACCTTGATCAATCGGATCACCGGGCTTAGCATCAAGGCCCCGACCCACATGATTTTTACCCTGGAAAGACCTCAGACCGAGCATTAGCGCAGAGGATCAAAGAGACTTATGGCGATGTCGAGAAGGGCACACGAGGCTACAAGGTAGCCTCTATCCAGAGCGACGCAGTGTGCCTTGCATGTCAGCTGATCACATGCAAGCTAATTCACAAGAATCGGCCCACCCAAGTGACTGGATTTGTCGTTGACCTCGCAGGGAAGTGCGCAGAAGGATTTCAGATGAATTGGGCGCAGTACCTGGTAAACCAGTTGGAACTGGACTGCAGGGAAGCACAAGACCACGGATATGAGTTCCACTTCAACTAGCTTCTCATACTGATCGCATTCATTGCATGGGAGATGCCGGAAGGTGCGACCTTCCCGGACATCGAGCCCTTTGAACCATTGGTCGCGAAGTTTAATACCCTTTGGTACTTGAATGATATGAACAAGCAATGGCAGTCAAATGCCGTCTTCTACACTTACTACAACCAGTTGAAAGTAGCCATCCAGTCTGAGCCTCGTATGAACCCGAATACCCTCCACAGGTTTCGGGCCCTAATGAAGTTCAACGCGGACCACCACTTCATTTATATAACAACACGCACAGATGGCCATAAGCAACAATTGCAGTCCTATTACAAGCTTACGGAGGAAGATTTAGAGGAAATCACCAAGGAATGGTCAGCGAACCTCCTTATCCTAGCCAACCCTACGGAGTTGTCTGATGTAGACAGTCCGGAAGCTGTGCATAATACACCCGGACCTAGTAAAACAAAGAAGCCTGAAGAAGTTCAGGATGTAGACAACACATCCGTGAACACTGCGTCTATGTCACTAGAGCAAGGAGGTGCTGGCGAAGAGATCAGCGAGGAAACATCACATAAGGACAAGGAGGACCCCTCGAAGAAAAGAAAGGTGTCCACCCAGAAGCCTTCATCCAGAAAGAAAACAAAAGCAACCAAGACCAAGTTCAAGACTGTCCTCACTCCAGATGACTTTAACTTCATCATCGCTACATTGAACGATGCTTCGCTAGAGATTGTAGAGAAGCAGGAAGCCAGGCAAGAGGTGATGTACATTCGGATCGAGATAGAGCTACAAGAACTGCAACATGCACTTCAGTCTAGGCACACAGTCTCCACTGTGCCCCTGTCAATTGGAACACCAGAAGAAGGAGATGAACCAGCTCAACTCCACCAAATCGCGGATTCAGTCAAGGCTCGACTTCGAAAAGCACAAGATGAAACAGAACAAGCCATCCAGGATTTGACACAATTATAGGGAGTACTTGTAGAACAATGTAGTGCTGCAAAACAAGAAAAGAGTGCTCTCCAAGCAAAATGGAATGATGAGAAAGAACAACTACAACAAGGAAAGGAATAGTTGTTGGTGGAGCAAATGGAGGTAAAGGAAGCGGTCAACAGAGAACTTCGCTCTGTGACAGTCATTGAGGTATAGACTGAAGAAAGAATCCCACAACAGGTGGCACAACTCGAAGATGTGATCCAGAAGCTACAACACCGCATCGCAGATCTAGAGCTCCGTGCTGTAATCGAAACTCCACAGGAGGTAAGAGACCTAAGCGAAGAAACTACTCACAACGCAGTTGGTAGATTAAAAGATCTTGCCTTGGAATGCAAGCAACTGAGTAACGGGAGTGCCTAGACTTACGAGAACCTCATGGAGAATCTAGAGTTACAGGCATTGGAGTCGCATCTCCAAGAAGCAAAGCAACACGCCGATACATTACAGACACAGCTGAAGGCCTTGTCACCAGTGGAAATAATGAAGCGGTCTAGAGAACAACGCACCGCCCAACAATAGATCCATATGATTCAGAGTAAAGTAATGGAAGTCACTCAACGACTTCAACCAGTGCAAGAAAAGGCATGCCAACTGTTCACTGAAGTTGAAAGCCAAGGAGACGAACTGGATCAGATTGTCATCACCGTAGATCAATGCTTAAAAGGGCCAGTGAACGACGCAGTGATCCAAGAGTTCACTAAGAAAGAGGTTGTAGCACTGCAGTAGTTCGAAGCAGCTCGAGCCAAGCTCGAAGCATTCGAGGCATAATTTCTTAGACCAGAGTGATTCGGGACGAGTCACAGGTGAGTGTTGGGGGCCTGTTGGCCCTTGACCAAGTTTTGGGAGTTTCTTGTTCATATTAAACTATTTTTGGACTTCGACAGCTGTCGAAGGAGGAGCGCAAGACAGAGCGGATATCACGGGATCTCGGTCCACTTTTGGGTCCATTTTAGGTTTTTGGGAATATGTAACAGGATTGGGATATTGGCCCATGGGTTTTACCCATGCTTAGGCCTATTTTGTATGT
>SNQJ01S0003393.1:214638-229649 GCA_010110895.2 Picea sitchensis | reverse complement strand
TACATTTACAACTAATGGACCCAATTCGACATAAATAAAATAACAATACTAATGTAATATGCCCCAATTAAGGGGTAATTTGCCATGATTTAGGCCTTAAAAATCAAAGAAGTCAGAAATGGTTGCCCTTAGAAGAAAGAATAAAGCAAATAAAGCTAGGTTAGGAAGCACGAATAGATGTCGTAGAAGGTGCAATAGTTGTTTGTGAAAATATCCATGAAAAAATAGGAGATGCTACTTTAAAAGAAATGGCAACTTTTAAGGAACTGCAAGGCCCAAATTTGATCAAGAATTCAACCATAATCACAAAAGAAGAGCTCGATAGTAAGTTGGCCACAATGAAAACCACATTGGCTAATGAATTTCACAGTCTCGACCAATTTGATAATGAGGAACTGAAACAATGGCTTGTTACATTTTTCAATAATAACAAAGACCATTTGTCAATCATCAACCAAGTACAACTGGAATGCAAAGAAGCAGAGGAGCAGATTTTCGCTCTTCGGGTGAAGCAAGAAATAACCATCACGCCAATGAAAATATTTATTGATAATTGTATCAAGAATGCCATGGAACAGATTGTCATCCCAGAATAAGCACCAAAAACAGTTCAACGGTAGTCCCACTAAACAACTTCTATAAAGCCACATGCATATTCACAAACAATTAGAACAACAGAAAACTTCCTTCCTAGTGAGTAGTCAAACAAGCATTCCATCTGCTTTTGCTCTTCTTTTGTTTCATCACTTTGTAATGTGTCAAAATTGCTTCTTGTATGCTATGTTAAAACATAGCATCCATTTCTAACTATGTTTCTTTCTTTGTTCCATCTTTTTCTTCTATTTTATGGTCTATGGGAGCGCCAATCCCAGTCCATTTGCAAAAACACCTTCACTTTTTACAGATCCTATTTAAAAGACAGTTGTATAGTTTTTGAACTTGGCCAAGAAATGTTTTGGCATTTACAAAGATTATTGAAAAAACAATTGTATATTTTTTTACCTTGGGAAAGTACTGTTTTCACATAAGCAACTGTTGATTTTCCATAATTTTGCTATTACACATAATTTGCAAACCTCTATTCACTCTATCATTTTTCATTGAAACATCTTATTCTATGCATATGTAGCCATTGACTATCATTATGCCAACTGATCTTTTGAGCTCTATGTTATCTTGGGTAAATTTGATAGAATATTGTAAATACTATATAAAATAGGGCCATCTCGTTTGTCAAACCTTTCCTTGCTTGTTTTGGGTATATTTATTTGATATGTACTTCATTACTATCAATTTGATAGATGTTTAAGTTTATTTATATATATTATATTTTATCCACTTGTCAATATTTTTAACTCATATGTGCTTTGTTAGTGACAAATTAACCAACACTTAACTTTCTTTATACATATTATCTTTTATTTTATCTGTATTATAGCTTAACCAACATCGTGCATTGTCAAGTATTGTTTTAATTTTGAACATGATCGGAATCTATGGTTCTGGACTTGATTGTTTTAAGTTCAAAGTCTTTACCATTTTTCAATGAAATAGCTTGTTTTGTGCATATGTAGAAATATTTCAACCATGCAAACAATGTAGCTTCACAAACAAGTGCATCTAACTCTCGGATTTCTGGATCCATGAACCTCCAAAGAGGATTGGCAATGGGCAATGATTAGATTCCATACAATCTCCCAATTCCACAATTCAAATAGTTATCAATGTCATTAATAATATAATATTGTTATGCATCGATAACATTGATAACTATTAGACTAAGTGTTGTTGTGTGGGGGTACACCTGTGTAGAGGTGTGGAAGCTATACTTTTATCCATAACAACATAGGTATAGCTTCCGCACCTCCGCATAGGTGTATCCCCCGCACAACAACACTTAGTCTAATATTTATCAAGCAGCAGAGGGACAAGTGTGGAAGTTATACCTTTATGCATAACACAAGTATAGCTTCCACACCTCCACATAGGTGTATCCCCTGCACAACAACACTTAGTCTAATAGATATCAAGTGACAGAGGTATTCCTCGTTCCTTGATATTGCTCGTTCCTTGTCTCGCCTTTTATCTCTCTTTTTCAAGTTTAACGAGATCTTTTAATATCGTAATATTTTTATTTACTTTATATATTTTATTCTTCTACTCATATTACACAATCACTACGAGTAAATATTTTTATTTATTTTATATATTTTATTCTTCTACTCATTTTATAAAATCACTAGGGTTGTGTTAATTGTAACGTATCAACTCTTCTAATACCTGTGCATTTCAATGTAAAGCCAAGCAAACAAACACTTAATTATGGGACCCATTACATGCACATTACTTTTCTTAACTAGAAAGGAAATTCATTTTTTTTACCACCTATTACCATATAAAAGTGTGATATTTTTCAAAGTATAGTGCTTCTAATGTCATAATATTTTTTTTCTTTGTTGATATTTATTTCAATATTAGTCATATTATTTTACTTTAATAATTTTGTTGTGGTCCAAATGTAGACCATGTTCCAATTTGAAGGGTGTTGTGTGCGGTTGACAAATTTTGTTGAAACTCATAAGTAATAGATAACATATATGACTTGACATTTTTATATGCAAATATATTCTCAAATATGACAAGCTTTAATGTATGCACAATATTAAATAGGGACATGACAAGCTGACAAGATTTAATATTTACAGTTCATGACTTAACATTTTTATATGCAAGCATATTCTCAAATATGACAAGCTTTAATATATGCACAACATTAAATATGGAGATGACAAGCTTTAATATATGTACATATGTAAAAAAACATTTTGCTAGGCATATGCATAAAAATATTCTATTGTTGATAACATTGAGGACTATTGGACTAGGTGTTTGCTATGCAAGGATGTGCCTGTGCAGAAGTGCAAACCCTTCGTGTTGATTCCTTCCATTGTTGCATGAAAACACTTCACATTGTTTATTGCATATGCTAATATCATATGCTAACATCTGATTGAACAATTCACTTATTTACATTTCTTAGAGGATATGTTAACCCCATCATTGAACATTTCACTTATTTATTTACCAAGCTTTACTACACATTGAACAATTTGCATTTTTGCTTATTTTTACAAAGTTTTATGTTAAGTGATTTTACTGAAAATAGTTTACATTGCTTTCCACATATGCTAACCACCCCATTCAACATTTATTTATTTACTAACTTTTACTCCAGATTGAATAATTTTTTCTTTCGCTTATTATTACAAAGTTCTATACTAATTGTTTTTAGTGTAGCATAAACAATAATACTATTTTTATTTTATTTTATAAATGATCTCCTGACAAAAGCAATTTATTATCTATGTTTTTAGTTATATTAAGTTTCATTATTCCGCATATATTTTCTACTCAACAACATATATTTAACAATAGGTACGGACTTTGCTACCATCATTGTTTAAAAACATATTAAATATTACATTAAAACTGCAACGAATTGCTTTCATTTAATATTTAAATATAGTAAATATTACATTAAAAGATTAAATGTTAAAATATATGGTTCTTGATATTAAAAGATTAAATGTTAAAATATATAAGCATGCTTTCATTTATTATTTAAAATATATAAATAAAAATATATTAAATATTACATTAAGAGTATTAAAAACATATTAAATATTGCATTAAGATTATAGCAAATTGTCACATGTATGAATGCTTTTGAGCAATTATATAGAAAAAATTATATTTTTTCTATATAATAATATCTTAATTTTATGAATATACTTGTTGATATTTTATTTTATTTTAAGTTTAAAAAGGCAGAAAATTCTAGTTATGGACAATAAAAATATAGTCGCATCAGCCAGGGCCTGCCAAAGAGGAAACTAGGACCCTAGGCTGGAAAAAGTCTAGATAAGACGTCCTAGAATTTTGAGATGGGGGCTGCCAAAAATGGAAAGCATCCCCCTCCATTATACAATAAGATAAACTTGACCGGTCTGAGATGGTTATGAGCATTCCTTACTGACCCTTCTAAAGGATCTGACAATAAGGGTAGAGTCGAGGATATCCATATGGAGAGAAACTTAAAATATTCTAGACAGAGACACAAAAAACAAAACAAAGCCCGGAGAAGGAGTATCAGAACCCGACTTCTGGCTTGTGGGGTCTCGCATGGTATTCCAGGTGCTTCTTGCCTTCATCGATTTTTCCAAGCTTGTCCCCCACCTCTCATGGAGTGCCATCATCCTCGATTTGAATGGGGCAGTCTCGCATTCCCTCTGGGTGTTGAGGTTGGGTTTCCTGGCGGACTATGAACTTGATCCCAAACTGAGAGCGGCAAAACAGATCAAATTTTTCGTCAAGAACCTAAATCGCATGGGTGGTCTAGTCATTGTCCCTTTTGGCATGGGCCACTACCTNAAAAAAAAAAGAGTTTCTCTGGTGCGAGTGTATTTAGGGTCCTCTACCCAATACTGCACCTCTCTAACAATGTATTCCTTTGAAGTTAGGTGCTAATGTCGCATGACCACTTCCTCGATGCCCATGGTGCACTTTTTCTCTTTCTCTGTGCTCAGGTATTGGAACCGCATCTCGGTCGTCCAAGCAACGCGAGCTGCCCTTGAACGAGTAGTCAGACCTCTCAACGTAGAAGGCTCTGAGTGTTTACCTTTCGATCTTGTCCCCTTCTTGGACATGGTTCGATAGGTTTTAAACTTGGGGATTATCATCTGGATGACTCGAATATGGTGACTAAGATAGACGGGACACTATAGAGGGAACTTTCCTTTCTTCGCCCAACTCTTACGTGTCCCCCAATCCAAGGAAATTTCCTCTTTTTTTCCTTGGGTCGCATGGATGCTCTTTTAATAATAGAACTGTCATGCACGAGGTGGGATGTAGACCCTAGGTCTCAAGGACCTTTCGTCCAAGCCATTATACCAGTCACATGTCTCAACCAGTCGACGGATGTACCTATTGTCCTTTCCCTCTTATGCTCATAACTACCCCAATTCTGCATCAGTTCCATACTCTAGATCTGATGCAAGCTCTTGATATCTTTTCCTACCTTGCCATGATGGGGGAATTCAATCTCCATCTTCCCTAATGACACTCGATCTTTGTCATTACTCCAGTCATCACTCCATCCATATTCCATTCGTCTTTGCATCAAATTAATGCAGGGTATTAGGTTGGTCGATATGATCGCCAACCCTGACTTTGACATGATTGTTATCTACTTGACAGGTGCCCAAATAATCATCGGGGGAGGGAGTTTCCTGCATCTTCTCTAAGATCTGGGTGGCATCATATTTTGGATTTGGGTTGCTAGTTGGGCCTATGTCGCTCAGTCTTTCAATGACTGTCTTGAGCCCTTGTGCCCAATCTCCATCTATTATCACTTCGACTGCTTGTGTATTTACGAGGCGATTCATGTCTAGGACACTTAGCCTCATGGCTTATTTCTAGTTGGAGGACTCTGTGGGGTCCCCTAGATGCCACTTCATCAGTCAGGAGTTCTAAAGGAATACTTTATTTGCCAAGTAGTCCACCGCTGAGTTGTCCTTTCAATGAACTTGGGATGGAATTAGCACCTGGAAGTGCTAAACTAACCTTGTGACCTACGTCTATCCATACGATAGTCTCCAATGTGTGGAGATTTTCCCTGGGTGAGTTCCCTCTCTCAATCGAATTAAAGCTTAGATGATCAGGAGGGAGTCTCCTTCCACTAGCAAGGTCAAGATACCTTGGTTTTTAGTTAAGTCCAGGCCTTTAATAAGTCCTTCTAGTTATGCCACGTTATTTGAATTGTACCCCGGGTTACTGGCATACATAGCCAAGATTCTGCCATCTAAGTCTCTTAACAGTCCCCCCTCACCAGACTTCCCAGGATTATATTTGGAGGGTCCGTCAAAATTCAACTTGATTATTCCTTTTTCCGGTGGTTGCCACCCTTGGACAGTAGCTTATGTTATAAGAGGAGGATATTTGGGAGCTCGTTGGAAGGCCAGGTCAAAATTCCAATGCTTGAAGATGCCAGCTTCCTTCTCAAGTAATTTTCCATCTTCCATTGACTAGGTACTCGCAGCGATGGATACTTGGATATTCTCTTTAATTTTGATCCACACTCCCTCGATAGATATGGGAGTTTGCTTGAAGATTCGTCTATTCCTTTCTTTCCACAAATTCCACATTAAGATCCCCCGAAAGAGCTCATGGGCTTTATTTAGGATGGGATTTTGGAAAGGCTCAGTTAACCATTAGGTGATTAGGTTTGTTGGGTTCTCTCTAACTATCCCATCTCTTCGGAACATTATTGCTTCAAAATCCCAAATGCTTCGCACTTTGACGCAGGAGAAGAAGAGATGGGAAAGGGTCTCCTCCTATATTTTTCAAAGCATGCAGATGGAGGGGCCTTCATACCCTTTCAATATAAGTTTGTCCCATGTCAAAAAAATTTAGGAGAAAACCAACCATAAGAAAGTTTCTATTTTGGGTCAGATTCTCAGTTGCTAGATACGTTGCTAGTCCTATCTCTTATCCTCTTCTAACAAATTTGTTGCTTCTAGATAGGCATATTTTACTCTGTACTTCCCCTCTCCTTTGTTTCCCCATTGAAGAATATCCAGACCATTTCTTAATTTTATCTACCTGAGGGATAGCTCTCCTTTAATGTGATTTACAGTATTTGTTTCTAGATTGACAGTCCAGTCGGCCATATCTTTCGATTGTCTTATAATTTATGTCGATGGGGTGCTTGATATCTCCCAATACTGATGGAATAGAGACCAACATTTTTCCAACAAATAGGTTCTACCACATTCCATTCCTTCCTAATTTTCTAGGGTTGGGAGTTGTTCCCAAGCATCATTCCAGAAGAGGGCGATCTTCCCATTATTGACTTCCCATAAACTTTCCTATTGGATTAGCTCTCAATTTTTCCAAGCCGAATTCCAGATAAGAGATCCCGGGTAGAGGTCGTCCATGCGGATGAGATTCTAAGGGTCCACCTCGGGAGCATGTTTTTTTCGCCAAACCTTGGCCCAGAAGGCTTCTGGGTTAGTAATCCATCTCCACTGAAGTTTGGATGCTACATCTCGGAAAACATGCAGGGGATCCGTGATACCAATCCCTCCATGTGTCTTTGGTTTTTTTACTTTATCCCAAGCTACTAAGGCCCATTTTTTCTCTTTGGTGGCCCCTCCCCATAGGAAGGACCTATGCAGGGTCTTTATCTTTTTCAGTATTCCTTTCGGAGTTGTCAACACTAAGAATAGGTGCAGGGGCATAGAGCTTAGGACTGACTTGATGAGAAGAATTCTACCAAGGAGGGTTGGGAATCTATGAGTCCAGTTTGTCAACTTTGTTTCTAATTTTTCCAAAATATCCTGCCAAGAAGAATTTTGGGAAACCTTGTCGAGAAGCGGGGCTCCCAAGTATTTGGAGGGGACACTGGCCTTTTGGAAATCGAGGATCTTAGATATGTGTCTTTGAACAGGAATAGAAATGTTAAAGAAAAAAATTTGAGACTTGTCAAGGCTTATGGCAGTACCTGAAGATTCTTTGTAGAGATCCAACACACGTCTGATCGCTCTAGCTTCTTTGATACTGGAGATCCCCATTAGCAAATTGTCGTCGACGAACTAAAGGTGGGTCACAGGATCTAACCCTTCTTGTAATATTAGACCTTGGATTTTTCTTTCTGCCACCTCCTTCTGGATAAGTCTCCCGGGCCTTCAGCTAGGATGATATAAAGGTAGGCGGAGAGAGGGTCTCCTAGCCGTAAGCCCCTTGGCAGGTTGAAAGTTTTTTACGGGGAGTCGTTGATCAGAAAAGAGAAGAAAGTTGTGGAAACCAACCCAAGTACCCAGCGGACCCATTCCTCTGCAAAGCCGAAGGCCTTAAGCATTTTCCTCAGGAAGTTCCAACTGATTCGATCATAGGCCTTAGACATGTCCAATTTAATGAGAATGCCCTCTTTTTTTTAATGCTTCATCGAGTGTATTGTTCCATGTGCAATGACAATCTGGTCCAAGATTTGTCACCATTCCACGAAACCTCCCTACTCCTTGGAGATAATATTTTTTAACAGGGGTTTAAGTTTGTTGGACACCAATTTAGAAACAATTTTGTAAATGATGTTACAGAGCGCAATTGGTCTGAAAGTTTCTTCCATATTGGCCTCTTTTTCCTTTGGGATTAGAGCTAAAAAGGTGGCATTGAAAGCTTTGAGCATGGAGCATGACGTTCGTGATTCTTCCACAACCTCCCAAATGTATTTTAAAATGATTTTCCAACACTTCTGGAAGAACTCAGTAGTGAAGCCATCAGGGCCCGGGGACTTCCCTATTTTCATATCCATAATTATGCTTTCTACTTCCTTCAGAGAGGTTGGGCTAAATAAGACTCGATTTTGGTTCGGGGTGATAAGCTTAGGAATGTGCCTGGAGATCTCATGAATCGCCTCCATTCTGTCCTGATCCGGTTCTGTGAGGAGGGTTTTGAAATGGTTAACCAATTCCATTTCTATGACCTCAAGAGAGTCGGTTCTTTCACCTGAACCCTGAACGAGTGTCGAGATCTTGTTTTGATTTCTTCTTTGGAGCAGGGAGTTATGGAATAATTTTGTATTTCGATCTCCTTCCCTCAACCATTGGATTCTGGATTTTTGTTTCTAAAGGACTTCTTCCTAGCATTCTCGCTTTTCCAGCTCCATTATGATTTACGTTTCGTGTTCCTGAATCTCCTCTGAAAAGATTCATGAAGAAGCTAAACTCTAAATTGTTACCATTTCTGATTCTAACCCATTATTTTCTTCAAAGATATTTCCAAATACCTCCTTATTCCATTTCTTGAGTTGAAGTTTAAGATGCTTTAACCTTTGTTGGAACTGGTACATTTTTTCTCCATAAAGGTTTGGCAACTCTCCCCACCAGGTTTCAATATTAGGCATAAAATATTGGTGCTCCATCAAGAATTGTTCCATACAGAAAGGTCAAAGGCAGGGCGCTAAGGTTTCCTCCCAAATAAGACTAATTGGCCAATGGTCCGAGCCAAAGAAGGGGAGAACTTTTGTAGTTATTGCTAGTTGTGCTCGAAAGAGGGATTCTGAAGTCAAAAATATTTCTAGCCTCACCGCTATGTTTCTTGCCAGATCTCTCTTATTAGTTCAAGTAAACAGGCCATTGTTGGTGTGGATGTCTACCAGTATGTGGCTAGAAATCCACTCTTGGAAGGAGTCACTCTCTCCCTCCAATATTCTTACTCCGCCCTTTTTCTCCTAGAGGGTTGTGATCATGTTGAAATATCCCCCAACGACCCATTGTTGGCCACTCAAAGAGTTCCCCAGGAGGTTCAGGGCTTCCAGAAAATATCTCTTAAGAGGGGGGAGATGCGAGTCATAGGCATTCGAGAGGAAGTCTTGTGACTGGAGGCCTAAACCCTTGAATCTCATTGTGAGGATTCTCGGGGAGAGGAAAAACGGGACCAAAGTCCATTTCTTAGGGTCCCACAGAATTGTCAGGCCACCTGAGGCCCCCTCAAAGTCTACTACTTCTACCTCGCACCCTTTCCATATCTTTTTTGTGAGCTTCTCCATTGAGGTTTTCTCACATTTTCTTTCCTAGATCATGACTATCTCCACCTTCTCATGTATTATCCTTTTTCTTCATCATTTTATGTTTGGATGGGGCATTTAGGCCTTGCACATTCCATGAGATTAGCTTCATGATCACTTTTGTTGGATTTTGAAGTAATTTTTCGGGAGTTCAATGACTTGTCCTAAGTCCACAAGGTGTGCACCTGTTTCTTCGATCACTTGGCTATAAGTTTTTCTACCCCTTCTTTTTGTTGGGTATGTGTTATATTCTTTGCAAGAGTAGTAGTGTTTGAGTGTTGTGTCGAGTGTGCAGGGGGGTTTCAGGGGGGGTTGCAGGGGGAAGCACCCCTGAGAAAAAAAAAATTACCTCAAGAAACGTGTCACATATTTAGGTTGTTTTTCGGCACATAGTTTCTTTGTCGATGGTTTTCTATTTCTAGTTAAGGAATTAGGGTTGTTGACTAATCCAGGTCATTGGGTTAGGGTTTTGGATGTCGTTGTCTCCTATATGTATATTGTATTGTAAACAATGTATCAGTATGAATGAATATAGAATATGTTGGTTTTCCCGGTTTGGGTTTCTAGGGGAAAAATCTTTGTGTAATGTTTGTATTTTCCATTGTATCTTTTTTGTTCTTTTACTGAAAATTTGTTTGCAGTAAATATTGTACAAGGTTGAAATCTACACTTTTTTCCTTGTTCAAAGATTTCTTGAGAATTTTTAGAGGTTTGGTTTTGATTCCAAATCTACATGAGGAGCTCGCTACAATCCCCAGGCCTAATTCCAACCCCCCGGATTCTTGATTTGTCTCCTGCGAGCACGACATTTGGGCTATGTGTTCAGATTTTATCTTTGGTTCTCCAGGATCTTGCTTTCGAATCTTTGGTTGTTTTTCCACTTCTTCCATATATATCTCATATCCTTATGCTTCTTGGGTTAGTTTGATTTGATTTTCCTAGGTATGCATCTCCATCTCTCGCTCTCCTAGATCTGGTTGGGTAGACTTTGGATCTGGTGTTTCCTTTGTTTTGCGCCATGAAGCTTTATGATGAGCTGAGGTTGTAGGGGGAGTCTTTAGAGCAACTTGTTTATTCTTCGTTCCTTCTTTGGTATGATCTGCCTCCTTCAGGGATACCTCCATCATAGGTTGGAATTTATTCTTATCTAAGCCTCCCTCTTTAACTGGTTGGTTTCCAGGTCTTCGCACTCTCCTTCGTTTCCCCTGTATTTTCGTGAAGCCTTCAACATGTGTGTTTTCTGGTTGTTTTACTTCAGGATTCTTAACATTCATTGGGCAGTCGTGGTATAAATGATCGTGAGCATGGAATTTCCTACATCTAAAGGGGATGTATTCATAGTCCACTGTTTGGGTCCACTCTTTATCTTGGTACGTTGTTGTTACTGCATCCGGGAGGGCTCCGGCTACATTCATATAAACACAGATCCGCGCATAGGAAGTGTATTTGGCTGCTTTTGTGATCTCCGATGTTTTGATGAAAGAACCCAAGGTATTCCCTATGCCTTCCAGAGTTTCCATCTCCCATAATTCTTGTGGTAAGGAATAAAGTCTAACCCAGATCGGGGTTGCCGTGAAGTCCTTCTTCTTTAGGGTGAACCTATCTATCCAATATCGAAGGTGGAGACCCGTTGAGTTAAAGAAATAAGACCCTTCCTCGAAGATCTTGTTTATGTCTGTTGGGTTAGCAAAGGTGGTTGTGAAGAAACCTTTAGATCCTAGCTTTAAATCTGCTTGGCCTTTTATCTTCCATCTAGTACTCACCCAACCCATGAGGGCTTTCTCGGATGGCCATATGCCCATGAATTTTCCTATTAGGGCGTGATCTTTCATGTTTTTAATATAGTTACCAATGTTAGGTGAGGTCACTCCATACCTGGGATTTTCCGAGGTACTCACGTGACAGCCATTCACCTTAGTTCTGTCAGCTTGTGGGTTCCCCCCAGCCTGTCCTTTCCCTCCTTGCTTGTGTCGCCTATGTCGATATTTTCTGGCTTTTGTTGTGCTTTCCCCAGCACCACATCCTTAAAAGTCGCCTGACTTTTCTAGTTTTTGTCTCGAAGCTACCCCGAGGGCTCTGACAACCCTGGTAACACCGCCTCCATTTTCAAACCCCGAAAAACTTTGTCAAATGTTGAACCCTACCCTATGTCGTTGCTCGCTCTCTCCATCTTCCATTCTACTTAATGTTGTTCGATCAACATACTTGTTGATATTAAAAAATGGTGAAATACATTTTTTTCCCAAATTTCGAGCAAACTCATACTAAAAAAAATTAAAAAATAAATGTTAAAATATACAAGCATGCTTTCATTTTTTATTTAAAAACATATGAATGCTTTACCACCATTATCATAATAATAATAATATAGAAAAAGAGGATTTTTTACCATATAATTATATCTTGATTTGGCAAATATAATTTCTTGAATATGCTTGTTGATATTAAAAAATTAAATGTTAAACTATATAAACATGTTTTATTTTTTATTTAATAACATATTAAATACTACGTTAAGACTATAGCGAATTGCTTTCATTTAATATTTAAAGACATATTAAATACTACATTAAGACTCTAGCGAATTGTCACATGTATGAATGCCTTACAGCGATTATAACAAGAGCAGCATAGCATGCGCGATACCTGCCGAGAATTTAATTATATCGCTGCAAATTTAATTATACTGCTGCAGAAATGTTCTGCTGCAAATGATCAGTTCAATCCTGAGGTAAAGGCAACCCCTGTAGCCGGAATCCATGAATTACCATAAATGAATTGAGCGACAGTGAATCGAGCCGCCTCCGTGGAGCTTGTGATAACATGAAATCCCGRCCAACTCACACGATTTGATGTTCCTGCACCCGCGCCTGTGTTCATGTACTCGCCATAGTACAATGTTTGAAGCGCAAAGTTTCCGTCCCATTCCAGCCAACCAGCAGGATCGATCAAATCGTCGATCATTTATGAACCGCCGCCGGCTCGGCAATAACACTTTGATTTCAATAGCCAATGAGATCTTGCCAGCACTTTTTTTAAATAATTAAAATAAATAAAAATATCCATTGCTAAAGTATAACATTGGAAAACAATACAAATATTTGGTCAACCCATGGATTAATATACGGTCAAGAGCGAACTCATCGTTATATATACCCGCCTATCGGCAGGTATAATAATAGTATACACAAAAAGGGTCTTTTTTTCCTATAATAATATCTTAATTTCGTAAATATGTTTCTTAATATTAAAAAATTAAATGTTAAAATATTTAAACATGTTTTCATTTATTATTTAAAAACGTATTAAAAACTAAAAAGCAATAATTTTTCCATACAATAATATTAATATCTTAATTTTGTGATATTAAAAAATTAAAGGTTAAAATATATAAATATGCTTTCATTTATTATTTATGTTTTTAAATACTACATTAACACTCTCGCAAAATGCTCTCATTTAAACATTAAATACTACATTAATACTATAACGAATTGTCACATGTATGAATGCCTTACAACTATTACAATAATAATATAGAAAAAAATAATGATTTATTTTTTCCATACAATAATATCTTAATTTCATAAATATGCTTGTTGATATTAAAAAATTAAATGTTAAAATATGTAAATGAGTATATTAATATCTCCTTTTGGGAACATGGCTCCATATTCCATCGCTTTGTAACCCACTGGATTTTTAAATGGTAGATTTTATATAATCGGAGCCAAACTACCTTTGTGAAGGGGCAGTGGACTGAGAGATGGTTAGTAGATTCAGAGTTGCATTTGCAAAGCTTGCACACCCCTGGACCTTCCCAACCTTTTCTCTACAGTGCTTTCCAGGTAAGGATTTTATCATACGTTGCCAGGCATACGAACAGTTTGATTTTGAGTTGTATCACCACTTCCATAATTTATGAACTCATGCTCTGTCACACTGGAAATTGTAAGGGTTTATGAGCACCTAATAGATATTTTTTGTTGTAATAGCACCCGACTCATCCCCACCAGCCCACACCAGGGAATCTTCACAATTTTTAAGAGCAATACATGCATCCCTTAATGCAGTAATGAAACTATTCCAATCGATTATGTCCTGACCACAAAGATTCAAGGAACGACTAGTGCGCCACCTACCTGGAAAGGATGAAACATTATCGGTATCTCTCGCTTGGACAAGAACTGTAACATGTTTATTGATCAGGTGCATACACAGGGCATCTGAGAGTAACGATCGGTCCTTCAGACCAACGATTTTGTCCCTGCCTAACAAAATTGAGGTTGTCGAACCAGGATTCCACCGAAGCCAGTGTAGGATCACGCCAAGATTCATGGTCATCCCATTCTAGAAGCTTGACGTCCTCTTCTGTTGATGGGATGGCTTGCGGATCCAAACGATAACCGAAGTGTCCCCCAGGTATTTACCCAATAGAATTCTGTGCCAAATACTATCAACCGTGAGTGCCCTCCAAAAAGTATTTGCAAGTAAAGCAGAGTTGAAGGAAGCAATATTTATGAGCCCCCATCCTCCACAGTGTTTTGGTCTTGCCAGGAGGTCCCATCTACAAAGATGGAAGTGAAACATTGCCTTTTGTCCCCTCCACAGGAACGCAAACATTAACTGGCGGATTTTAGTTAAAATAGCTCTAGGAATCACCTCCATAGACATCCAGAACACTGATTGACTCTCCAACATTGCTTTTATCAGGATTAATCTACCTCCAATTGATAGCCCTTTATTACACCAGAGCCTAATTTTATTTTCGATCTTTGCCACCAGCCATCCCCAATCTTCAGTTTTTTATGCTCCCAGCTTTAGATAGTAACCTAGGTACTTGAAACCAGAAGTCAACGAAGCAAATGTAAACGGTAAGATGTCTTTTAATTGATTTAACTCTGTTTCCTCAAGCCCCCAGTAGTGGACTGTAGTTTTTGAAGAGTTTATGCAAAGACCCGAAACATGACAGTAAGCTTGAAGAATGTCAAAGATCACTCTCCATTCCAATGGATCTGCCTTAGACATTACAAGAACATCATCGACAAACATTAAATGGATAATTTTCAAAAGCTTTGTTACCTTTATAGTTGAAATACTGTGATCCTCGCTTCCTCTGGATAACATCAGGTTGAGCCCTTCCATAATCAATATGAACAGATACGGGGATAAAGGGCATCCCTGACGAAGCCCCCTCCAACTCTTGAAGTAATATGTTGCCTCTCCATTGATCAAAACTACAAAACTGGCACTAGATACACAGCACATTATCCAATCCGTTAGCTTAACCCCGAAGCCTATTGTGAGTAATATCAGCCTTAAGTACTCCCAGTCTATGTTGTCATAGTCTTTTTTAAGATCTAACTTCAAAACCAGAGATTTAATG